>JAMWEH010001536.1:0-28397 GCA_024721245.1 Mitragyna speciosa
CATTTCTAGAATTGTTTTGAGATGTTGCGAAATCTCTGAAGGCCTCTTCCATTGCAGCTTGCATTTCTTCCCAAAGCTCATCTATGGATGCTTGACTTTCTTCGGTGCGTCGGAAGTTTCGTGAGGGAGGAGCAAGAGGTTGCAATCCATTTTGGTTAGGAGGCTGTGGTGTTTCACCATTGTTCACCGTCTCTTGATTAGCTTCCGCATGGTTTTCTATGTGGTTGGCTTGGTTGTTGTTTACTGATGCCATTGATAAACTAAGTTTTCTTGTACACAATTAGAGAAACTAAGGGATGTGGTTTTGTTGTAAAACAATTAGGTACTAATAGAAAATCCTTTCACACCATTTTTGGCGAGAAATGATTGTTATCCTACTTGTTGTGGTTATTATATAGCTAAAGTGAAAGTATTCACATGTATTAGATAGCCTTGTTTTGGCATTTACTTATTCCCATCTTGCTTATCATGTTATGGCATAAATGAATTATGACATTCCAATTCTAGGCTAAAAGCAATGGAAAACTGATGAAGAGATTTGAGTCACTCACACCATTGGTGTGATATTTTGCTAACGGTTACATTGTGGTTGATAGTGAAGATTTGGTATTGAGAAAAGCACGGTGCTTTTCTAATACTTAAGATTTTGTTTAGCCAAGAACATTAGAAAAATTTAAGGGTTTTGATTGGGCCAACATTTTGAATTGTGTTCACACACTATTCATAGTTAAAAGCATTTATGTAAGTTACCTTAGCTCCAAAATGTCATATTTGAATGTGGGCGTGGTAGTATGATAATGGTGATCGCATTTAATTACTTACCTTTTTATTTAATTACCAATATCTTTTCTAACTAGTATTGCTTAAATATAAAATTTAAAATTAACTTGGAAATTTGAATTCATAATATAGTCAATCATATAAAATAAATAATTGAAGTTTTAAATTATATAGTCTTTAATAATTCCATTTAAAATAAGAGGTTTTACTTTATTTGCAATATTTTGTTATGAATGAGTTGAATAGGTTCAATATGGAAAAGGTAGGATGTAGTCCATGTTTAATTAGCGATATCATTCACTTCTGTATATTTCAAGTATGGGCCTTGAAACGCTGTAAGATAAAATGCCAAGAGATGAAACAATTAAGCACTAGAATAATTTAAAATTATCCTTTACCACAATAGGGTCTTTCCTTGAAATGAAAGGCAGAGTCTCTGGCTCCACCAGACAGAATAGGAGAAAGGTTGGTAAGCTTTCTTAACCGGGAGCTTAAGATTGAGTTTTGTCACAAAAGTTAATTTCTGTTATTTTGACACTTTAATCTAAATTGTAAGGGGGTGATATATAGCTTTTTGAACTATAAGAGAGTCATGTGATTTATTCGAAAATTACGAGGGGTATAGGGTATTTTACCCATAAAAAAATTAAGTGCAGAGTTCGTGCTACAAATTTGCAACTTTATCATAAAGAGTAGCTTCTTTTGGGCATAATCAAGCATCAGCCTCCCACGTCTTTGCTCTGAGTAAATTTCTTTTCTGATGATACAAGTTAGCATTTTCTTGGTTTAATTTAATTTACCTACATAATTAATTTTTAGTGTACCAAAATAATTATCAAAGAGATGAATACATTTAGTTCAGTTCACAAAAGTCATAAATATCTTGTGGCCAAAATAATTATTAGAACAATCATTACATTTACTTACTTTGGTATTTGTAATTTCAATCTCTTTGCACCCCTATTACATAACTCTAAAATTTAGACAATTTCTCTCCAATGTCACGAATTTTAGTAATCCCAAAGAATAATTTTGAAATCTAGAAATACAAAAGAATTAGGAATTGGCTATTACATACTCATAGGAGTAAGGTTGAAAAAACTTAAGGGGCATGAATATCAAGGAGTTGGATAATGTAGAAATAACCTAATCACAATTTAAATAGATAAAAAGCAGCCAATAAAAAGAGAAATTACATTAAAGGTCCAAAAATTGACTATGTATCTATATGCCTCAAAATTTTAGATAAGGCTATTGTTATGTCCTTCTAACTCATTCTATAGGTATTAAGCTTTGTGCAAAAGAATAATAATTTACTCAATTGTCCGATTTCACAATGATTATCAATTAGATAATACAATTACAATATTATTCTTAATCATTTTTTAATATCTTTAATAATTACGAAACAAGTCATATCTTGTGAAAGAAATGAGAACAATGCACATTCATAAAAAAAAAAAAAACTAAAATAAATGTGTCGCAAAGGACAATGAATAGGTGTTGTTCGTAAAAGAGTCAGAGACGATACCCTACTCCACTGGTATTCATACACGTGCATTGCACGGGACTACGAAGTAGTTCTAGTAGTTTCTTCATTTTTAAAAAAAAAATTGGAGCAAAATACAATGAAACAAAAGGGTTTGGAAAAGAAGGGTTGTTGCTGGTACAAGTAGGAGGTGGCAAACAGAAGAATGCTGGATATTGATGGCTACCAATACCAAATGGGCTGGAGACAAAAATTGCTTACTTTTTTTTTTTTTTTTTAGCCAATCGTCAAAAAAAAAAAAAAAATTGCTTAATAGCTGTATTGGAAATTTGCGTTTAAACTTCGAGTGGAATTACACATGCGCCTCAAGGTTTTTGGATTACAATTTAGGCTCAAGAAGACCGAGAAGATTTCACTTGAGCCCGCTCAAGAATTAAACAAAGTGGTATACAAATTTTTTAAGTACATATATGAGCTGAAGAGATATGAGTCACTCACACCATTAGTGTGACATTTGCTAACGGTTAGAATGTGCTTGATGGTGAAGATTTGGGATGGAGAAAAGCATGATGCTTTTCTAATACTTAAGATTTTGTTTAGCCAAGAACATTAGAGAAATATAACCACGTTTGACACGCAGGAATGGAGTGGAATGGAAAGGTATTTTTAATTTATTTATTCCATTCTCATGTTTGATATAGACATTTTAAGTTGGAAAGGTCTTTCCCACCTAGAATGCCATTCCAGTTTTTTCTGGAATTCCATTCCTCAACAAAATCTAGGGAAAGGCCTTTCCAATTTTATCTTGGAACGACCTTAAAAATAGGAATCAATTTGATTCCCACACATTTTTCTTCTGCTAATTTTTTTAACCTAGGATACATTCACTAATTTTTATTTTTAAAATTTAAAAAATATTAGGTTTTTAATAACTTCAATTAATAAATTTTTATAATTTTAAATCACAATTAGTTTAATATATGCTTAGAATTTTTTTTTCTTTTGCTATAAAAATGTTTAAAATACTATTTTTAAATTTTATGCAAATGTGTAAAAACTAAACCTTTTATAAATTAAATTAAATTATGAATGTAGCATTCATTATTAATTTTTTTACATTTTTAATTATAATGCCAATAATTATAAAAATTTTAAAATTAATTAAAGAGTATAATTAATTTAATTTTAGCAAGAATATTAAGAATTTTAAAATTAAAAATATTAAAGTCTTTTGTAGGCATAAATTACAACCAAACAAAATAAAAATATAATATAGTCTAGTGCAAAGAATTAAGGGCAATTAATTCAAATTAATATATATTTTATTCCATTCTGACATCTAAATATGATTATACCAAACATTAGAAAGGAATAGGCATTCTATTCTGACTTAGGTTACCAAACAATAGATTGAAAAATTTTTTCGAATCCATTCTGGAAAGAAAAGCATTTTAGGTGAAAAGGCATTTTCATTCTGAACTATTCTAGTGTACCAAACGTGGGGTAAGAGTTTTGATTGGGCCGACATTTTGAATTGTGTTCACACGCTATTCATACTTAAAAGCATTCATGCAAGTTACCTTTGCTCCAGAATGTCATATTTGGATGTGGGCGTGGTAGTATGATAATGGCCGTTGAATTTAATTACTTACTTTTTTATTTAGTTACCAAAATCTCTTCTAACTAGTATTGCTTAAATATAAAATTTTTAATTGATTTGGAAATTTAAATTCATAGATATAGTCAATCATATAAAATAAATAATTGAAGTTGAAAATCATATAGTCTTTAATAATTTCCATTTAAAATAATAGATTTTACTTTATTTGCAATACTTTGTTATGAATGAGTTGAATAGGTCAATATGGAAAATGTAGGGACACAGTGCATGTTTAATTAGAGATAATT
Organism: Mitragyna speciosa; assembly: GCA_024721245.1. Lineage (NCBI taxonomy): Eukaryota > Viridiplantae > Streptophyta > Magnoliopsida > Gentianales > Rubiaceae > Mitragyna > Mitragyna speciosa. Next base: position 4,178 of record JAMWEH010001536.1, read on the forward strand.
CTTGTATATTTCAAGTATCGGCTTGAAACGCCAAGAGCTGTAAGATAAAATAAAAAAAATTCAAACATGTAATAGAGCCTTACTCTAATAAATTAAATCGAAATTAAAGTTCAGCCACGAAATAATGCATAATGTTCTTTTACTTTTTGTTTGGAATAAATTAACAACTTTTATGTTATACTAAAATGACAACGTTTATGTACATACATATATAATGTGTGTATATATAATGTGTGTGTGTGTATAGAAACACACACGTCTATATTTATGCATACATATATAATGTGTGTACACACGTATATATATGTATGCACACACTATATATGTATGCATAAATACATAAACGATGTGCTAGCTTTTTGATAAGGTGTTATATCACTTTATCTCCTTCTAAGTTAATTAAAAAGCCAAGAATGGAAAGAAACTCTCTTGCTTGTAACCATGATCGAGAAGAAGCATGTGCAATACACGTGTTAATTGTTAACTTAAAACTAACTTTCAACTTGTGCAGTGCATGGGTATCAATGTATTTTAAAAAATAAATGACTTTTTAATTTACATGATAGTGAACAATAATTTAATCATTTTTAAAATTCTACGAAATTAATTTAACATTATGTATTTCTAAGTCATCATTCGCATGACAATCTGAAATATATGACTAAATTATTTGGGATTGATGTGATAATTTTGATAGAAAGTTAATAAAGAATTTGACATAATAATGGATAAATTTGAAGCTAAAATTGAACATGTAGTTGTTAAAGAAAGATATAAATTTTTAAGATGATTTTTGGTAGGTATTAAACTTTTTAAATAAGAAAGAATATTAATCGAAAAATGACAGAACAGCATTTATTGAAATTGAAAAGAAAAGTATATTTTTCATCTTCATGTTTTTAGTGTACTCATACTCAAATTGTGGTCTCCTCAAGTAGAATAGAAGATACTTTCTATTTTATTTATCATAGATAACTTTCATATAACATGTTTTTAATTCTCAATTACACCTAACTCAAATGGGTTTATCTATCTTATATAAATCTTTGTGTAAACATGCACGTATCTAAATTATTATTGCTAACAAGCATTGAAGTCAAGTTAAATTAGAAATTCATCATATAATGTAACTTAAAATAACAGTCATCATCTAAGGATAAAAATGAGAAAAGACATTATCCAAAAAAAAAAAAAAGAGAGAAAAGACAAAAAAATTGAAACAAAACAAGCTCAATATCCCCACCCTGGCGCTTTCCTCACTGGCCCATTTTTATGTAAATAGACAATACCATTCTTCATATTGGGTGAATAGTAGACATAAAAGACGTGTGCTACTTACGTGATTAAATATGATTGGTATCAATATATTACATGGCAATGGCATGTGAGTTACCTTTTTTTTTATCATTAATTCTTATTACAATGTATTTTTTTTGCCTCACACAATTGAGGTGAGGCTCCTAAATTGATACTAAGGTAAGCTTCTAAACTTTTTTTGCCACATACAATTGGAGTATGGCTCTCAATCCTAAATCTACCCATTTTTTTCCCCTCTTTCCTCCTGAATGCAAGGCCGGGGTTTAACGTCTGACCTTGGCACGGAAAGCACCTTAAGAGTGCTCTCCTGACCAACCTAGCAAAGTTGAGTTGGCTAATATGACTTACGTTGATGACACAATATCTTCTCTCTAAAATATGAAACAATTGTGAAATTAATTATAACGTAAATAGAGAACAATGAAAAGGCTACAACCCTCTTCCAAAAATAGTATAAACAAATTATAGAGGACAACTGAGATGATTTAAGATTGAAATATATTTTTATGAATGATACATGATAAAATATATGCACATAACCTAAAAATAGTTTGCATCTATGAAAGTGCATCTCTATATGAATGGAGATGGATAAAAAAAGAAAAGTTTCTAAAAAGTTCAGACAAGTACTAGTAATTTTGGCTTTAAAGCAGTTGACCTAATCTGAGATCAATATATTTAAAATATAATTCCAACTCTATATTGTAAACTCAAGCTAGTGAAAATTTATGGAGTTGCTTTAGGCATCTTTTGGACACTGTTTTGCAACAATCCTTTAAAAGCCAATATACATTTGTAGTACTAGCATAAAACCTGTGGCATGCACAGGATACAAATTTCTATATATTTAAACAAATAAATTTGTCCTTTATAGCCAAATTACAAAAGACAAAAAAATAAAAAGAGATCAAAACTTAGAAGTAAAGTAAATTATATAAAGTTGAAGTCTAAATAGTTACTACGTTAATTTTAGGCTATAATGTAGATGGTTTAAAGGTCAAGAGAAAGGGTGGAGTTCAATGCTATAGATGTTATGAGTTTGAACATATCAAAAGCAATTATTTTCAGTCGAAAGAAAAAGAATGGAGAAAATTATGACAATATTGTTGGATGTAAATTAAATGGAGATATATTCACAATTTTCAAAGGTGTGGATACTTCTTCCCATGATAAATGAATTTTAGACTGGTTGAGTTTCACACGTTTGTTCCAAGACATATTATTTTGGTATATCCCTAATAAAGAAGAACATGTTTTGTGTCCTTGGGTGGTAAATCTGCCTATGAAGTCAAGTAATGAAAATCAAAATGCTTGATGGAAGGATTCGTTCTTTAGCTAGCTTAGCCTATGTCCCAAAGATATAAAAGAATCTAAAATTTCCTGGACTTTAGAGGTTACGAGTATTTCGGGAGAGATAGAGTCTTGAAAGTTACACATGGCAAGGTGGACCTGTTAAAACGGAAAAAGTATAGTAATTTGTACCGTTTGGTGACCTCAATGAATTGGGAGTTGAGATGAGGAAAAGGGACCTAAGATTACTTCCAAATTTCAAAGGTGGTGAAGAGAAAATTCCTGCAAAGGGGAAAGGTGAATTGAAGCCCCTCTCACGAGTCAATTGGAATTTGGATTTGATTAGCTATACATGTTTATTTGCTAATTGCATCAAGTGAATATCGAACCGTATTGATTCAGTATGCACAGTTAGTTACCATGATAATTGGTGGTAAAAGGTAAAGGTTTATTATTGGTCAGTTTGCTATTCAATAAAAGAAAAATAGTCAAAGTCACAATTTGTTAAGAAATTGGCTAGTTTTTTCTTTTAGGTAAATTTTTTTTCTCATGTGGAGAATACGTAGTTTCCTATGTATTGTAATTACTTGTAGTAGTTGTCAAGTAATTTTCCAATTGTTGCATTTATAGTTTAAGGCAAGTTGTTTTGTTGATTACTTGGGTGAATGTGACCTATAAATAGGTGTGTTAGCATTATAAAAGAGGTACACGAGAAAAAGGGTGAAATATTTTTTTAAACTGAGAGAAGGAATACATGGGGATGGACTTTTGATACAAGTTGTATTCTTGTATTATAAATCCTTTTGTAAACATGCACGCATCAAAATTATTAATGCTAACAAGCATCGAAGTTAAGTTAAATTAGAAATTCATCATAGAATGTAACTTAAAATAACAGTCATCAAACATATCTAAGGATAAAAATGAGAAAAGACAAAAATATTGAAACAAAAGTGAGCTCAATATCCCCACGCGGGCGCTTTCCCCCCTAACCCATTTTTATGTAAATAGACAACACTATTCTTCATATTGGGTGAATAGTAGACAGAAAACACGTGTCCTCATTATGTGATTAAATATGATTGATATTAATATATTACATGGCAATGGCATATGACTTACCTTGATGATACAATATCTTCTCTCTGAAATATAAAATAATTGTGAAATTAATTATAACATATAAAGAGAACAAGGAAAAGGCTACAACCCTCTCCCAAAAATAGTAAAAACAAATTATAGAGGACAATTGAGATGATTTAAGATTGAAATATATTTATATGAATGATACACGATAAAATATATGCACATAACCTAAAAATAGTTTGTATACATGAAAATGCATCCCTATATGAATGGAGATGGATAAACAAAAATGAAAATTTTCTAAAAAGTTCAGATAAGTTATAGTCATTTTGGCTTTAAAATAGTTGACCTAATCTGAAATCAATATATTTAAAATAAAATTCCAACTCCATATTGTAAACTCAAGCTAGTGAAAATTTATGGCAGTTGCTTATTAGGCAATCTTTTGTACACTGTTTCGCAAGAATCCTTCCAAAGCCAATATCCATTTATGTGGAGAATAAGTAATTTCCTATTTATTTAATTACTTGTAGTAGTTGACAAGTAATTTTCTAATTGTAGTATTTATAGTCTATGGCAAGTTGTTTTATTGATTACTTGGATAAATGTGACCTATAAATAGGTATATTAGCATTGTACAAGAGGTACATGAGAAAAGGGTGAGAGAGTTCTTTGCAGTGAGTGAAGGAATGGATGGGATTGGACTTGAGATACAAGTTGTATTCTTTTATTTATTTTTTCCTGCTCATAATAAAGAGAGGATTTCTTTCTGTGGACATAAGTTTGGTAATTAAGTTGAACCACGTTAAATCTTGTGTGTCACTCATATTTTGTATTGTTTTTATTCTTATTAAATTGTTGAATTTTTAATTACTTAAATAGTTGTGTTTAATTTTCGATTTTAAATCCCAACAGTATTCGTAAGGGAGTTCTTTGCAATTATGGCAAACCTTAGTGGAGGTCAATGCAACTTATTGTATATACACAGATATGCACACTATAAGATCCAAATGCGTAGGAAGGATGGCATATGATTGAACAAAACAAAGACAAAGCCTCTTACTTCCATAGAAACCTTCTAGAGTTATCCAAGGTTTGAATTTGGCTGCCATAAAAGTAACAAAAGCAGAAATATAATCAACAGTAACGGGGCTCTCGACAATTATGTAGAAAATAACTTAAGATTATACGGATCAAGCATTTGTAAAGTGATGTAAAAATTGTCTATTAGAGAAATTAACGTTTTCTTTGGCTTATTGCCCTTTACCGTGAGCTACTAGCACATAATTCTTCATGAACTTTGGCAATGGCGCCAGAGCATTCTCCAATAGCCGGAATTTGTTACCTGAACACTATCCTCCTGAACTGCCCTCATCTTGTCTTGAAACATTAATAAACTTCTGAATGTTATAATAGATAATAACATCTATCTAAGCCTGTGGTTGCAACTCTTCAAAACTAATTTAATATCAGCTAATTTTGTAATTAGATATGTATAACCTTTTTGTATGCTCTTCAACAAAATAAGTATTACTGAGTTCAGAAATAACCACAGAAGAAAAACTGCATTCTTTCTGCTGAAGCGTCTAACACAAGAAGCAAAGTTTCAGCCTCAGCAGCAGTCAAACAATTATCTATAAATTGCTTTTTAAAGAGATAAAGTGCAATATGAATTTCCTTTGTCATTAAGCCTCGTGGAGTAACAAGGTAAGAACAAACAATGGCTATGACTAATAGGCATCATCATTCAATGGACACTTTGGATACAGCAAAATGTATGTGAAAAGAAATAGAGCTCTAGCAGCAACAAATAATAATCCTTAATCAAAACACAGCACATATTATGAAATTGGACTTGGAATAGATTGGAAATATGACCAAGTTTAAGTAAATAGTACTACATATAGCAACTACCTCACATAAGAAGAAAGGACCTCACATTAATTTTATAAGTTTATGTTTCATACCTCACATAAAGTTAAAATGCAAAAGTCTATGATGAAAATTTTGATATCATTCTATCTATAACAGAATTATATGACAGAAATATTGCACTTGGATTGCAATAAAAATGCATACACCCAAAGACATACAGCTTAAATACTACTAGCCTTGCCTTTCATCAGCTTCTTCTCTGTTTTCCGCTAGCATTATTCCTCACAGCTACTCTTCATCTCACTGGTTCTTGTCTGAGAAGGGACAAGAATCACTCTACATTCCACTTTGCCCTTCAAACAAGACTAGGTTTTCCACAAAATTTTCAAGATACATTGAGTTCATCTTCCCAAAAATTTCAAGATCCTTAATTACGCCACTTTCGGGATCACATGAAACCAGAACTCCACTACAGGGATCATTTACACGTACATCCAGCATTGTTGCAAGAAAATGACCATTTCTTCTAAAACCAATAACTCTCCTCATATACGCCTGTAACTGAACGTCATACACCCTAATCCATGATTCCACATTCCCATATTCCATCATCACCCAAAGGCTCCAATACCCCCTAAACACATTGTGCTTCATCACAGCTAGAAAACCACCGTGTTTGATAGCATACAAATTAGCAGGATCTTCACCAGCTAACACCTCAGGTAACACAATCTCAGTAAAAATCTCATCTTTCATATCAAACCCCATTATCAAGTTCCTAGAATTTCTTTTCTCATCATAAGCAAGCCAATGAACAATCCCATTTACAAACACCTGCGAGTGACTAAATTCCGCGATATAATACTCAGGACCACGAGGCACTACCCTCCAATCTTTTGTGCTGAGTGAATAAACCTCAACCTTAGCAGGCAAATAAAGAATGGGAGCCTTGCCTTGATCATACACAATTCTCACCACTTTATAGTCACATCTCTGCGAATCATAACCAAATCCAATCAAAAGCCGCTTTGATTTAGTCCATTCAGGCCTAATTCTGGGTAATGGCAACTCTATCCATCGTCGAACCGAAGGGTTCCATAAAAAGATGGGTTTTTTGCGAAATCCTCCAAACATGCCATCACATAAACAAACCAATCCATTGCAGCTCCCTACAATCCGATGAAAGCCCACTCGAGATTTGAAAGGAAAGTTTATTTCTGAAGAATTAAGGACAAAATCATCATTAGTCAGGGTGCAATCTGTAGTGCTCCTTTTTGTCATTTTGACTATAGTGCCTGCAGAGCAAAAGCCCATCACGGCTTTTGGTTGTTTGGTTTTGGATTTTGGTGAGGTGTGTGGAGATAAAACTGGGACTTGTGATAAGGGATTGCCAGGATTTGGAGACCACGGTGAAGCGAACTAGGGTTTTGACAGGGAGGTCTATCAGGATTTCAGTTAAGATTTCTTGAGGAAGTTTTTCCATCTCGAGAGATCTGAGAAGTAGAAATGGGACTGGAGAGAACTTTGTTCTTTGACTTTGGAAGTGGATTTGGTTTGGGTGGCAAAAGATAAGGCTATGTTTTCAGACTCGGACCGGGTATCGACCCGGCCGAGCTCAGGGGTCAGAGGTCAATGGGTTCGACCGGGGGTCGATTCGGGGTCGAACCGGATGACGTCATAAATATTTTATATATATATATATATATATATATATAACACATATATACACTTACTAATTTTTTTCTTAATTTTAATTGTTAGTCTAAAAAATTATAGCCAAAATACCCTCAATAACCATTTTAATATCTTGCTATTAATAGTTCAAAAAGTATTGAATTGAAAAAATTAGCAATAAATATAATGGATTTAAATTATTTACTTTTAATATAATTAGTATAAAGAAATAGAAGTGAGGCACCACTAATATTTTGTAATTGGTCAAAAAAGTTGGTTGCCTTTTGACAGATAACTGGGGCCAAGCAAATAAAAAATCATGTATTGATTTAGCATTGATGTTCATTTGTTGGATGTATGTCAATGGGCTCATGTCATTGTCAAAACTCAAAAACAAATAATTGTTGGAATCTATTTTCTTCAGACAATGAATATGGAAGCCTACAAATATGTATAATAGCCCATATCTAATGAAGTGTGGAGCATTAATGTGGTTGGATTTGTAAAAAAAAAAAAAAAAAAAAATCTGGACGGTTTCCGATTTCCGGTTTTGCCCGGTCAAACTCGATTTTTGACCGAGTTTGACCGGATTTTTTAAAATCGATTTTTTATGCTAACTCGGACCGAACACTTGGCCGGTTCTCGATTCAACCGGTTCGACCGGCCGGTCCGGTCCGAATTTAAAAACACAGAGATAAGGGTTCACAGAAGGGTAATTTCATAGAGACACCTCATAGGAATCTTGCATAGGCCCCTTGTAATTTGTTATATTAATATTTCATTAAATTAGATCATTTTACATATCATAAGATGATAAGGTTAGATCGTGTCGTGTGGTAACTGTATCTCAGTTCTAGAAACTTTGGATACATCACAGTAAGTAAAAAAAAAAAAAAAGAAACATATGAAAACAGATATTCACATGAGCTCTTGTAAGTTGTTTTATGATGCAAAAATGATATTTACACATGGCTGACTCGCTAAGCAGTTACCAAGTAAAGACAAAATTTCTTATAGAATGTGAACACGAGCATTCAAGTCCTTTGTACACAGTGTGTGTCTAGACATGGAAGATTCTAAGGAACTATGAGGTCGAAGGTTTAGCCTTGCATTTGTGTATTGTATTTGTACTTAATTTTAAAAACTCGTCATTCTCCAGAAAAATTTTTTTTCATACATTCTTTTTAGTTTCTTGCACATGTCTACTATGTTTTTTGCTTATTATATGTACTTGTCATTTGGCCAAGTAAAATAATCGATTTTAGTGTTTATTAGTTTTTAGATTTTTTACAGGTTTAAAATCTCACCATTTTTTATCTAGCAAAATACAATACACAAGATCTCAAAATAGGTACATAGACTTTAGTGACTAGATTTTTGACAGTTTGTAAAGCTCACTAGTTCATTTATCTAGCAAATTACAATAGACAAGACATTAAGATAGGTGCATAGATGTATAATTTTGCAAATTTTGTCCGTTCTCATGCAACTCCATGAACTCTAGGTTGCTTGTGGCTATAACTACTTTGATCATGCTATATTAGACGTCTTTTGCACTTTCATACCCTTTTATCTTCAGATTTCAGATTTGGAGCGAATAGATCACACAGCAGTTATATATAATAAATATTAGAAAGTGAAAATGAAAAATAATCTCTTTGCTTTAAACAGTTCTTCATTCATTAACTTAAACTCACCTTAATTACAAGCCTACATGGTTTTCATCTTTCATAATCTTGATGAGCTATAATAACTCATAAGACAAACTTACAAAGACATCGATTACATTTGAAGGAGCCCAGAAACACTGGATAAGCTAAGAGCTTCATCAAACCAGTACAAAACTTTACATTTTAAGACATCGATTTAACAAAAAAGAATGCTGAGCAGAAAATCAACAACCTCTTTCAGGATGCCACTTTCAATCACATGATAAGGCTAAAAAGTGGGCATCCGCAGATACTCCAAAATGAAAATTTTGAATTTCATTGCAGCAGAAAAATGATTTGAAGCGCCAAATACCAGATCTGTTGCAGTCCTCACGTTGATCGAGTAAAAAAATACGCTGAGGGATCTACTGCAGACAATCATCTATTTATGTGGAACAAAACTTCTGGATTGCACCTAATCTTTGGTGACCCACCTCCTGCCACGAATTTGGTAACCACCAAAACTATGATCATTGTTACTTTCCCCACCACTTTCTGCACTTGTATATCCAGATTTTCGACGATGCCTCTTTTTTCTAACAATCCCAGTATCACTCATACTGCTATGCAAGAGGGGGTCATCTATTCCACGAATTTCAGTGTGAGATGGTGATCTAATGTAGCTGTCATCCTTGGTTCTCCTCTCTTTGTCGTTCTTCTTTATGTTCTGGGAAATCTTGTGCAGTTTCTTATTTATATGCGAAATTCCCTTCTCCATAGGCTCTACGGCTTGTGTCACTGTAAACTTCACATCATTCACAATCTGGACCACAAAATAAAGTTTCCAGTATCAGAACTGGTGAAAGATGTTATGAGATTAAAGAACAGACATGAAATGGAAAGATGATGCATGAAATCAATGAAAAGGATATTAAGCAAAGTTGAAACAAACAAAACTAACCAAGCGTCAATAAGAGATTAGCATGTAGCAAAAGTACGCATCAAAGATTCCTTTTATTTCTCTTTAAAAACTTCTATTTTTGATTGTGTAAGACTATGCCATCCTAAAGTACCCCCTCACCAAAATATAATGATCAATAAACAAGTGCGTCTATAAGACAAAAGGTTCAATGAGACCATGTGCAAGGGCTGGTGAAGGTCAACACCTCGTTGATGGTACCAAACATATGTTTCATTATTGAAATTCTTAGTCATCTGAAGTTCCATCCAGGTAACAGTACATTCATTCTTAGTCATCTGAAGTTCCATCCAAGTGACAATATGTTCTAGTATATTATGATCTCATGATCTACAAAACTCCATTAGTGAAAAACATATGTTACCACACCCCCCTTTTTTGTTTTGTTTGTTATTTTGGTTTTTGGGGGGGTTGGAATCCAGAAAATGATGAATAACAAAAGAAGGAGGAAAAACGGGTAAAGAAGACAATAACCAAGAGTAAGAAAAACTATACAATAAACACATACAAAACTGGGAAGATTAAAGAAAAAGGGAGATATTTTAGCTAATTTCTGTGCTTTTCAGTGTCCGGTGACACCAACTTATTTTTAACACCACAAAACAGCTTATGTAGTGTACTGTGGAGAAAATAGAACTTACAAATTCACCACCACCAACAAATACATCCTTGACACTTTCTTTGATGGTCATTCCACTCCTGACATTAACTTCAGGCTGAGGAAGACGTAACTTTGTGGGACGCTCACTGTCTCTGACCTCATCAGGATCCACTGGGTAATCACCAACATAGTCTCCAAGAACTGAAACACTTCCAGGAAAATAGTCTTCCATTAGCTCATATGGCTTTGCAGGGAACACATAAAGGTGAACCATAGAAGCGATGCCCATCTGTTCTGGATGAATACACAGGCCCATTAAACTTAGATATTTACTTGAGGATTTCAGCATTAAAAATTGAACAGTCGCATGGTATAGGCAAGAGTGAACATAAAGGGGGAAGGGGGGGGGGGGGGGGGGGGGGAAGAATCACATGTTCAGTTTGTTACCAAAATAATCGGATAAGAACTATAATTTGAGGATTTTCGCAAAACGTTAACCCTAAAGTTAAATTAAAGGGAGATACTCGAGAAAAACAGGAAAAAAAATTAGGAAACTTTCAGAATGTAATCAGATAGTATCTGCTACTTTGCTAACAAAAGAATCGAGTGTGTATTCTTTAGATAACTTTATTGCCTTCCTCATTATAGTTGTCATTCTGTTAAATGTCACGTTTTATATTCATGACAGGCATATTATGTTATCAAGTCAAAGATGCATCCCTGATCATGTTTGATAAGTCGAGAGAGGCCTGAACAAAAATCATATGTACTGGACCATTTGCCCAAACACTTGAGATTCACATAAACAAAGTCTCAAGATACACTTATTACCAATTAAAACTCTTGTTTCCTAATTTGTGACTTCCACGCGTGAATCTGCTAGCTTTGGCAATTGAAAATCTGCGTGAAGCGCACAGGCTACGGCACTTCCAAGCTAGCAGTCTGAACTATTATAAAAGGCCAGAGTCCTTTCCTTCAAAAGATAGGAATGTCTCGTTATTACTACAGTTGCCCCCTCAAAAATGATGCATTAGACAACAAAATTATGCACCTCCCATTAATTATTCTACCATCTTTTGTTTCCAATTTCATGTTCCCCTTAAGAAGACTCCTCAAACATTGAACTGCATATTCAGACATGAAATATGTTTCAGCAGTAATACATCAGATTAAGATGCCGTTTTATCAAATAATATAATATTAATCATCTCTCCTCCTAAGAAATTGTTTAAATATCTCATTTAGCACAACATTTACGATGCAAGATCATGAGGATCAGAGAGACAGTCTACTATACCGATGATCAACATTCAGTTGGTGTGTATTTACCAGAGTAGAAATCACAGTCATCTACAAGTACAAATACTTGGGTCATCAAAAGTGATTACCAAACTCACTTCCCAGCTACCCTGACTATCAAATTCAATATTCATCCGAGTAAGAGGAAATGCATTAGAAGGATGCTTTGTGAACTTTTGGCCAATTGAATATTCTTTTCCCTAACTCTTACTGTATGAATTAATTGTTCCAATCTAAATCATATCAAGTGGGTCATGTTTAGAGAAGCAACCTTGCATCTTGGTGCGTCCCTATGAAATAGAAATGTTGAAGGCAAAAGCGTACATGAAAATAACGCTGCATTATTAGACAAGTTTCACTGTCAAACGAGAACCAAATAACTTATTCTTGTCAAAAAAGGTCCAGCAGTAGAAGTAGGTGAATCATATAGAAAAATCTACAATTTTATGTTTGTATTTTCTGCCTAAAAGGAAACACCAAAGACCCAATACTTATTTATTCTTGAATATAAGCTTATAAGTGACAACAAATATGCAACTCACATGAATTACACAGTCAAAGCTACACATCAAATCGTGAGAACAATACCGGTAACCTAATCTTACTTTATGGAATTCTCTGCAGCCGTAAGTTCATAAGGGTGTTTGGGACTGCCTTGTAATTTTCTACCTTTCATTTACACAACAGAGAAAAAGATGAAGAATCTCCTTATCACAACCTAATTTGACCAATTGTCACATCACTGAACAATAAATACCGACTTTTACCCCAACAGGCCCAAAAGTTAGTTTGCAACTGCACAAGGAACATTCTGTCATCCACCACTATACTGAAATTCAAAAACTTATCATAGGATGCGCTAAACTGCAAGACCATCTATCTGGTAAATGCCTTCATTTAAGGTAATATTGACCTCACTAGCATCATTTCCGCAACTAAGACACCCTATGCTCCACCAATGAAGAAAACACCAAGCTACACCCAAGCCAAGAAATTTTATTCTGTTCTCTACATACTGAACTAAAGATAAAACAACAATAAAGCAAGCCATTATGCTATCATGTATTCCTTTCCAGTTCAGCTACATTTGGAGTCAATTTCCTTCCCGCTTCCCCATTCTAAAATGAAGAGGCACTGTGCCTGCTCAAAAATCTTTCACCATGGAAGAAGTACTCAACAACCCAAAATGTTAGCAGCAATGATCATGTCAAGGCTCTACCAGCAATAATCAATTTTGGGCCAGATTGTTATTGTGTGAATTTTAAGCCACAACCAAACAAGGGAGGAGCGGAAATTACATAAATGCATTATGGAGTGACTTCAACCAATCATGTAAGCAGACTATTTGTTTGAAAATCACAAATGTGGGAAAAGTTGGGTAAAATCACATCAAAGAAACCAACTAATGAAAAGACTACCTCAATGCAAATTATAAAATCTTGAACACTTGACTGGAACTGCAAAGCCTGGGCTACTGGGCTTCTTAGCAGGCCAAGATCATAGAGAAAGGCGATAATAACACCTTGCCACCAAGTCAAGAACACAATGGACTTAAACGTCAAAAACTTGGCCAATGGCTTAATATGCGCTAATTCAACCTTTGTAATGGTGTAAAAATGCACTAAGCAATACAAAGCCCATGACTGACTGAAATTTAAAACCACAGCCATGTATGGATACCTGCAAGGATTAGAAGGCATACAAAATGAGAACCATGAATGGTCATTAGAAAATAACTTCACACACCAAAACTTAAATGAACCTTAAGCTACCCATAAAAAACTCAAATAACACTGAGGATACACAAGGAGAAGAATCTAAAGAAGAGGTGAATGGGGTACAGGTACATTTGTACTTTAATTAAACTACAAAACGCTGGGTCAAACAACTTATAAACTTTCAGCCCCGCCTACCAGACAATTTTGATTTGGGGCCGCTTCAAACTTTTCACGTTTACATTTGAAAGTGTTTATAGTAGTTTGATTAAATCACACTAGATATTGTGTATCAAGACAGCAAATCAAATTTGCCTAAATAAGACCACTGCAAGTTGAAAGATTCAAAATTGTCAAATCAGGCAATGAAAATTTGGAAATGAACAGGTCAGCATTTGAGTGTTAATTTAGATAGGTCCTTCCATATGTGTGGCACCGTTTGGGTTTGGGTTCAGTTTCTTTCCATATAGATGTACACACAATTGGTTACTGCAGTGTATGCATGTCTGTTCATTCATATTTAATGTGAAAACTATGCAGTTCAAGAATATTGGCATCTTACCCACAGTTCCATCTAAATTCTCCTTCACAATATGCACCAAAAGCTTCAAGAATTACAGCCAAAATAGCAGTGAAAGCCTTTATAAGCATCTGGGAACAGCAAAGAAAGGAAATGGATTACGTCAAAAAAAAAAAAAAAAAATTGTTACAAAAATGTTAAAGATCCAATTCAGGGAAGCAAACTTACATATTGGACAATTCCAAACTTGATAACTTGGTAAACCCACCGATTCAATTTCCATGGCTTCAGAAAGAGATTTAGAGGGAAATGATGCTTTATCATTCCCCTTTCAGAGCCATGATCAAGTAAGGGAGTTTTATAACTTGCACGTCCCTCCCTCTCCATGAACTCTATTGTTCTCTCCTCCCCACCTTAGAAAAAATATTTCAGACAAGAACATTGCAAAAGCTACTTTTCAAAACATGCATCAGGAACACTGCTTAATCTAATAAAGACACAAAAGCTGATAGCTCTTCACGAGCTACCATCTATAAGAAGCAAAATTTTTTCCTGCAAGAATTGAACTTGCCAGCTATCAACATTAGAAGATAAAATCAAAATTTGATATACCAAAAGAGTAACAAATAACAAGAAAATACAAACTATTATTGCAAATATGAAAATTAGGACCAAAAACATCAAAATAACAACACCAATTCAAGTATAAGATGAAATGCATACCTAAACAAGCGATAAGATATCTTCCAAAGCAATACATTGCAAAGGATTCATAGCCATCACGAAGTATCTCAACGTCAACACTAATTGATGGATTCATCAACGACACAAACTGTACAGGCAACCAAAGTTATAAGGAAATGTAAAGAAAAAATTATGTTGGCAAACATCACGAAAAGAATATCAAAACAATGGGTGAAGATACCTTGGTTCAAGGATGGACAAATGACCCTAAAGCCATTAATATTTTAAAGAAAAAAGTTATAAAGATTTTTGAAAAATCTCAATGATATTTCTAAGTTCTTCTCAATTTTTTCTCCAACCATTACAAGGGACAAGGAAAACTGATGACACTCATAAAATATTATTGGGCAAGAAAAACTGATGATACCTACAAAATATTATTGCACTTCTACACATACATCAAGTACCGTCATACTACTTCAAAACCATGTCAATTACCTGGTGACATGTGTTTCTATTTTTTTGAAATTATTGATGTGTTTCGTTATTTTGCTATGATATGGTTTTCAACTAAAAAATTCTCATACAAGATAAATGGTTATGAAATTATCCACAAACATTCAATACAACACGATCTTTAAGCAGTTCATTTGAGAAATTGTAATGGAATGTAAACAAATCTGACTGCTTGAGAGCAGCTCAGTACTCAAAGCTCAATCTCCAGCTACTCAAAAAGCAAATCAATTTAAAAACAAACTCAAGAATATGAGGTTTGGCCTTCGAAGGCTCATGAGTCTTGTGATGCCTTTACCATTACATAATTTTTAAGTTAATTTACGTAGTACAAGGTTTAAATTACATAATACCAGGTTTGACCTTTGTGAAATTTAGTTGCTTGCATTAGGATTTCATTGAGAGCATCCACAATGGGGTATAACGGAGGGTGTAATACCCTCTATTACACCCATACATTAAACCCACTACCATTGTGAGAATTTCATCTCTATTATGTGTATCATATCCAGTACACGCATAAAGAAAGTAGAAGAGGTGAAGAGTGGGTCTTCATAATTGTCTTCAACTTTGTATTGTATTAGTTGTCTTAGGAGTGTTATTTTGCATTTTAGATCTAAGGGTATTTTAGGTATTTTAGTCTTTTATATCTTCGCAGGAATTTTTCCAGCAACTATGTTTTTATTTTATTTAGTTATTCAATTATGTTAGGTAACTAATTAGAGTTAGAGTTGTTATAGGAATATTCTATAAGTGTTTTGTTTTCTTAGGAAATAGGAATTCTACTTATAATAGATTTCTTTCTTTTAGGTAAGTCATAAGTTTATAAATACCTTTGTTATTAGGCTATTCTAGTAGAGAGAGAAAGATTGATTAATAAAATTTCAGTTTATTGTTTTAGTTTGTTAATTTTGTTCTTCAGATTTCCCTAATTTCCTCTTTCTTCTTCTTTCTTGTCATCATCGTTACTGTTCACGCTACAGTACGTGTTACTGTTCACCCGCGAAACAGTGTCATATTCTTCTGTTCTTCCGCTTGCGTTCGTAGGGAATCCCACTCCATCATTTATCCAATTCCATTTATTTCTCCTACTATATTTATTTTCTTCAATCTCCTATTCCATCACTTATTCTACTACATCGTTTCTCTTACTCTACCTTATTTTCTTCAATCTCTTATCCAATCTTCTAAAATCCCAATATTTTTTCATTATGGATGAGGATTTTAATAGTCTAAAAAAAAAATACAAAATTCATCCTCTTCAAAAATCAAAACCACCAAAATTACCCAAATTATTTTTGAAGTTTAGGGAAAAAATATATTATTGAAAGTAGAAAATTAATAATAATATTTTTAAAAAATAAAAAAAAAATCAGAAAGTGAGTACTTCAATTAAAGCCCATAAACTATTTTCCACAAATAATGAAATTATTTTTAACAAAATTTTATTTATTTACGGGATATATATATTGTGAATTATTAAAGTAAATATCGAATTGTGGGTCCATGTTATTATACTGTATAGGGTGTAATCCATTAATGACTGATAATATAATGAAAGTGGATTTAGTGGATATATGATGTGGCATATGGATTACACTTTAAAAAATATAATCCATTGTGGATGCCCTGAGAGGTACCAGTAGAGGCCGAAGAAAATGTGGAAAGTCAGGAAAGAAAAAGGTTAAAAGGCAAGTGGAGGTTCTTTTCCTTTGCTTTATCAAATTTGGACTTGAACTTAACCATTCATTGGTTAAACCTCATGGGACTTTTATACTTCCAACCGGAATATGAATCTGTCATCTAACATCATTTAGTTTAAGAACTGGAAAGGATAACCTTTTTT
Source organism: Mitragyna speciosa (assembly GCA_024721245.1). Classification (NCBI taxonomy): domain Eukaryota; kingdom Viridiplantae; phylum Streptophyta; class Magnoliopsida; order Gentianales; family Rubiaceae; genus Mitragyna; species Mitragyna speciosa. The sequence continues at coordinate 21,226 of JAMWEH010001536.1, forward strand.
GACGATACAGTGAATGGGGAACACATGGTTTCAAATCACAGGGATGTAAAATTAATATGCACAATTGTCACCAGTGTATGTAATAATTATAGAGTGATTGCACCATTTTAAAATACCTATTTTCACATTCATAATCCATTGCCAAAAAGTGAAGACAAAGGCAGAAAAAAAATTAAAAAATTAAAAAAAAAAAAAAAATGGAAAAACTTTCAAAAGATCAATATCTGAAATATCAATCTAATTACATTTTGGTAAAGCATATGTGCCCGGCCAACATGAATTAACCACAAAATATTTATCTACTTGAATTCAAAAGTCATTATTACCTTCAAAGGGAGAGTAGTTACCACGTACATGTCTTGGAAAATGATTACTGGGATCAGGGCTAAAGGAAAAAAAGAAAGAGGAAGGTGGATAGACGGAAATTGGTGGAGTGACTGCTAGTACAAAAATTTTTTAATAGCTAAAATAGAAGAAAATAATCAAGTCTGTCATGCATATTTATTGTCCACATTCCAGAATGTCACTACAGACCAAAAGAGGTTTGGAAGAGATAAGCTGAATGGAATCAAAGCTGCATCAAGATTCATCCTCCAAGTCACACTTCCACTGAAGTCCTTTAAAAATGACACTGTAACTACTAAGCTATCTTTTCAACAACCACTCTACCAATAGATTTAACTACAATTTGACATCTTTACATAATAAATACAATTAAAAATTCTCATACCCTTTAATCATGCTTACAAACGCAATGAGAACATTCACGATATCTCCCTCTATTCCTATACATTCTCTATATCTATCCACAGCTGTCACATTTTTACTAACATATATAATAACTACATAACCCAAAAACTATAATGTAGCAACCAACAAAATTACAGTCCATGCACATTACCTACACACAGTCAATTAAATCAGCTCAAAGCTCCAACTGACACATCTCATAACATGAGAACCGTCAAACCGATCAGCTTCGCATAACAAAGTTAGTCTTTAACCAAGATCCATCCAATAGACCAAAAAGAAACAAGCTTTTTCCATTTCACTATCTCAATCCAATAAGAATCCAAACATCCTAAAGCAAATATTCGGCTAAAACCAAGACCCAACTCAATTCAACACTATCACAGCCTAATTCAGCTCTAACCACCTCAAAAATCACCCAAATAACACAAAAAAAAAAATGACAAATACATCCAATGTACATGTTAAAATAATCAATTCTGAAAAGAAAAAATTGACTTACCGATTCAAAAGCATAGCAGGGCACCATCAAGATAACTCCAATCAAGAACTTTTGCTCCTATTAACACAATCAATAACCCCAGAAAAAAAAATCAGCATAATCCTTTATTCAACAGATAAAATTACACAAAAGTACAATAAAACAAACCAAGAAAAATGACCTCTGGATGCTTGTAAGCAGAGAGGTGTTCGAAGAGGAGATAAACAGAGAGAATAAGAGAAACGACAACAAAAACTCCGGCGATAAGAGCGGCCCATGTGGGCGGAGAATATGAGGCCTTAACCCAATTGAAGCAGCAAGATTTGATAATATTCTGCATCAGCTGCTTCAAATTTTTTTTTTTTAATAAATTAGGGGGTTTTTTTTTTTTTTGGGGGAAATTAGCCCTCAATTTCTTTTTGATCAAAGTTTGTATAAATAGTGGGATTTTAGTGGGATGTTTGACGGAAATCTGAATTTGAGCGTGATGATGATTGTTGAATTGGGATGGGACAAACGAATTGAATTGTGGAAAGAGGGAAGGAAGGTTCGCTTCAAGCAAAAACTAACAAGAAATGAGGAAAATGGTATTAAAAAAAATTGAATAAAAATTGCTAAAAATTCAAAAAAGAAAATCAAAAAATATATTGGAAATGGATATTGCCTCTGTAGTCCTTCAAAATTTAGACTAGTTATAATTTGGTCCATTAAGGGAAGGAAGGAAAATACAGGGCAGGGCGAGCGAGCAATTAAGAGTGTGTTTGGGTGAACTTTTCTGAAGGGGTTTTTTTTATAACAATAATGCTATAACATTTTTAGATAAGTATGTTTATAGATAAAAAGTAGTTGGAGGACGAATTTGAAAAATAATTTTTTTTTATAAAATCATTAACAAAACATACACTTCATAGTTAGAGCAAGATCAGAAAGGATATTAAGAAAATTGAGATTGAAAACATAAAACGCTCTTTGAACTCATAAAGCAGGACTTGATAGTAGGATCCATCATGAGTAGCCAAAAATCTCATCATTTTAGAGGAGGAAAATATGACAGCTGAATTAATTTGGAAGAAAGCCAAAAAGAAATCAAGCTGGTAAGAGAATGATACACTAAGATTAGCAATGATATCTCTGAAGTGAAACCTCTATTAAGAACTTTAAGACAGGAAGAAACTGAAATTGAAGATTTAGAGAATCACATTAATTCTCCCATGAAAGCTTAGTTGGTGCTCATCAACCAAAAATGTGTATAAACTTATGTAACAATGTAATATTGATACAAACAGAAAGAAAATGATGAAAGAAATTTTAACGCTCGAAGCCAATTACTGAATAGTTAAATAAAATCACTAAACTACTAAGTTAAATAAAAACTAAACAAAATAAAGATAACGGTAAGATTGAATCTGCAATCAAGAAAAAATAAAAAGCATGTAGGACAAGGTGGGAATGGAAGAAGAAAAAAAAAAAAAATCAAAGAACACATTCAAAATTCTTTACAACTTTACAAGGGATTCCGGTGTATGGCGCCTTGTGTGGGGGAAGAGAGCAGTAGAAAAATAAATAAATAAATAAACAAAGAAGGGGAAACGGATACGAATTTGGCCCATATAAACCCATGGTCATTAGACATCCAAAACCATCTCGGTTTTGATTAGTTTTGAGAAGGCCCAATATGGTGGAAAAGGCCATCATTTTACTTCCGTAGGCAACTCCGTGCTTCAAAACACAGCCTTTTGCATTTAAATTGCCTTGTTTGATCATCTTTTTTCAAGTTTATTCATCCAGTACAGTAGTTTCAGTTACAGGATGTTGAACAATAATTCGGTTTCTAAAATTCAGTTCTGACAAAAATAAAATATTATTCTGAAACAGAATTAATCACAGCAAAGCCTACCCAATGGATCAAAAATTAATTGATGCCCAGTAGTACTACTGAAGAATAATAACTCGTGGTTTATCACATATTCAGCCCAAAATCACAGCCATGTTTTTTATTGTCAAAGGAACATATAATTAGAAATTACAAACAGCATTCACATTTTCTGTTTTTCTACTTTGAATTTATTGAAGAAATTGCTAGACAAAACAAATAGAGCAAATAAAGATTTCATTCTCCTTTATTCTCCAACTTTCCAAATGCATGTCTTCATCAACCATGATCAGTGTGATGTTGGGATACTCTGTTCATTCTTAAAGAAATCATGAGGATCAACCATAGTCTTCACTTTGACCAATCTGTCAAAATTATTCTTGAAATATGGAGCACCCCAAATCCTTGCTTCCTCAACACTTGTTTTACCTTTGTTGTTCACTCCCAAATCAAGGTCTCTATAATCAGCATAGGCAGCTCTTGGATTGTTAGGGACATATTTTCCAATAACTTTGTGAAGCTTTCTTAGCCAATTTGTACGCTCTTTGGACACCACTTCTTGATTTGTTGCATTCCAATAGACCACCTCAAACATGATAAACAAGTTTCCTCTATGTGGGAATGGAATTTCTGATTCTGGAATTGTATCCATTACCCCTCCTCCATAAGGTGTCCATTCCATTTGTCCCATAAGTGGAGGTACTTCATTAAGCTTCTTCCATATCTCTTCAAGTCCCTTTACAGGAATAGGCTTCTTGACAAAATCAGCTTTAGCCTTGAAGTAAGGTTTAGCTGGAGGAACTCTGCTAGTCAAGAACTCCTTAATATTGCTAATTGGTTGACCAACATGATAAGCAAAATATTGGATCCAAAGCATTTCATTGCAATCTTCTTTCTTCAATCCCAACTCGGGGAATTGTTGATTCATGATTGAAAGTAGTTCATCAGCTTTACCACGAAAAACAGACACAAATGTTACTTGTATAGTTCTCTTACCTGTCTGATTTGAATTGATGCTGGCAAATTGGAGTGAAACAATGAGATTTAATGGCAATTTGGTGGCAACGTATTGCCATTTGTGGACAAGTTGAGTTGCATTTTGTTCCAGGGTTCTACTGACTGAAAATGTGGTAACTTTCTCTGGAATTTCTACCAGTTTCAATCTGTATCCAAGGACGATTGCAAAATTCGCACCAACTCCACCTCTTATTGCCCAAAAGAGGTCCTCACCCATCGATTTCCTATCGAGAATTCTTCCGTTTACATCTATAACACGAGCATCGATGACATTGTCCGCAGCAAGGCCAAATTGCCTTACCAGTGGACCATAGCCACCACCACTGATATGCCCACCAATGCAAACAGTAGGCCAATAGCCAGCTGGGAAACCCAAGGAGCTATTTGCCGCGTAGATGTTGTAATACGTTTCACCAAGTGTTGCACCGGCTCCAACCCATGCAGTTCGGGTTTTGACATCAACATCGATGGAACGAAAGTTGAACATGTCAAGGACCACAAACGGGACATCAGAAATGTAAGAACTGCCCTCAAAGTCATGGCCACCGCTTCGAATTCTCAACTGCAAGCCATGCTTCTTGGAGCAATATATGGCTGTTTGAATTTGTGATTCACTGGTTGGGGTGATAATGACTTCGGGCTTAGGAGTTTTCGGTGCAAAGAAGCGTGAATTTTGGATGTAGAAGTCCAGGACTGATGAGTAAGAAGAGTTGCTTTGGGTGAATATTACTTTAGAAAATGCTGAGGGGTTGTCAGAATGATGCAGAAGGCATTGAACAAATGTTTCATGGGGATGATGAGCAGCAGAAGCAAAGGAAAAGGAAAAGAGAAGAACGAAAGCAAATTGAAGCATTTTTGAGTGGGACATTTTGGTCCCTTGTGGAGTGATTTTGGCAGAATCATGAGATCGCTATTTATAGAGGTTTTTTGAATTCTTCCACGAATTGACTTCAACTCTTTTGCGATAACAACGGCTTTAGTCTTCCCTAGCTTACCGCCTCAATTTGGTGGCTCGGGCTCCACATGTGCTAAGGCAAATGGCTGTGCTCTTGCCACGAAATGTAGTTATGCAATTGGGAAGAAATTTGTCATGTGCAACCTCACACGGGTTGTACGTTTTATTTTTTATCACCATTTTTCTAGAAGAAATTTCGTTATAACTTCTTGTGAACGGTCAAGGACTCACAATTGCAATTTCTCACAATTTTATATAGCACAAATTTAAAGGCCAAACGAAATCGTTTCGAGTAAAAACTAGTTACATCATGTTTCAACAAAATTACGTTATAATTTTGTACATTTACACGAGATTTAAATTGTGAAAGATAAAAAGAGACAAATTGTGAGACTCAGATCCTGAATGTTTTGAACTACTTTGTTTTTCTCCTTTAATGTTTGCACGATTATCTAGTCGGTCACATTGTTTTACACACGATAGGCCGTCTTGTTTTTCTACCATCACTGTTGGCTTCAATGATTATAAGATTTGAAAGGAGATTTTTATCTGTTTCAAAAAAAAAAAAAAAAAAAAAAGGAGATTTTTATCCAAGGCATAAGATAAGATACTATAAAAAATTGTCATCTCACTATAAAAATTTTAAAATTACTACTCAGCCCCCTGAATTATAGGGACAACGAACTTAAGTAATTGTCTATGACAACTAATCGAGACAAATAACTGTGTTCGTAGATAATGAATCAATGTAAACACTATATATCAACAAGTGTAGTAGGAAAACTGCAAATATATACAATTCAACATCAGACCTTTAACTGTGTTCTTAGACAATAATTCAATGTAGGAAATCGACAAAGAAATACAATTCACATTTTTCAAATTTCAAAAACACCATACATTCTTTTTAACTTTCAATCCTAGCTGAAAATTGTACCAGATAATTCAACTAATGATCGTTAAGGAACTTGTTCCAAATTGTAGACACTCAGCTCTAAAAAATTTTACTCTTTCACAAAAAGGTAATATGAAACCAATGCTTTACCATGTGCCTTGAAAGCACATAATCGAAGGGCCTATCCAATTCAAAGAACTCTAGAAGGAGATTCTGGGAGACTTTTGAACAAGTAATTAGAATAGAGATTACAAGTAAAGGCCGAATTTCTTTAGGGAGACTTTTGAACAAATTGAAATGATAAAGAGATTTAACATGCCCCTTGCTTAAGATGGCACACAAATTAACAAATTGCCTTGTCTTTTTGAGGAAAATGCAAAAAATCACAGTTTTATGAAAACTATGCATGCCATCTCGTTTTTCTAAACAATGAGAAAAAAAAATCCGGTTTAACCCATAACTTATTTTTGAACTGCCTTGGTCTTGAAATAAAATAATTTTGTCTTTCTTCTAAACTTTTTCAGTACCCAAGTAAAAAAAAAAAAAAAAAAAAAAAAAAAACTTGTTTTGGAAGTAATCATCATTCTTTTTTCCGAACAAGAAAATTTTATCTAACGTCATACACATTATATTTATAACATTTTACTTATAGTTATAGACAATATAGAAAATTTTATCTAACGTCGTACATATTTCTCTACTAACCCTTTTAGATCCATCAGCTAATTGGAGCAAAGTAACACAATAAAGAAATATCAGCGTAATGCAAACCTAAAATAATAGTTGATAACACAAAGTCTCAATAAACAAAAATTTTGGGTACAAAACAAATTTAGTCCTTTCTTTTCAGACAAATCAACTTTCATCATTTCATTGGAAAAAATGTTGAGAAGTATGAAAATGCTTGCATTATCTGAACAAAAAGTATGAATATCGGATACTTTGTCTGCTATAGTCAAAGATTTACAAAGTGTTCAATACTTCCCAATTGCGTTTTCATCAAGTTGTTATTCAAAGTTCAAACGATACCTTAGCAACTTCGTCCTTTGAAAATTTTTTCGAAGATTTTCGAAGTCAACTTCTTAATTAGTTGCTTTATCTTTACTTTTCAAAAAAAAAAAAAAAAATAGTTGCGTTATCTGTAGTTCATGATGCGAATTCAATGGAAGCTAAAGCTTGACCTTCTAAAAAAAATGTGGAT
>JAMWEH010000864.1:0-26983 GCA_024721245.1 Mitragyna speciosa
GAAGCAAAAGATCAAAAATAACAATCGATGAACCTAATCTCCTATACTTAATTGGTTTTCTTTTTTCATCCTTGGAAAAATAACATGGCAAACAAGATCGATTATAAAGTCAGTTAAGTTTATTCAAGGATACATGTATCTTAAAAAATATATGTAAAATGCTTCATGAATTGATGGGAATCGTATTAATTTTTAGAAATTAAAACACAAGTAACAAACACTAACATCTCCTTGAGTTTTATCATAACTAGTTTTTAACCTGTGTAAAGCCAAGAAGCAATTTTACATGATAAATAAATAAGGTAGGCACATCTAATAAATCAATGAGTGAGAAGACAAATTTTACTTTAACTTCTATACCAACTTTAAAATATTAAAATTAACGAAATGAAGTTCTATGTATAAAAATAAAATACGTAGAGAATGTCACACCCCATTTTTCGAAGAACGAAAAAAGAGTTGGAAAACAAAGCGAGTGGTTTTGCAAAACTGTGATTGTTTAATAATGATTTTTATCTTGAAAACAAAAACAAAAAGGCCTAAAATGGGACTTTTGAAAATGCGACGGTTTGGGCCTGAAAATAGAGTCTAAAAGGGTTTTTTTATGAAAACAGGAGTCGTCACTTGGTATTGAATTTTGGTATACCAAGTCACCAGAAAATGTTTTAATGAGAAGGTGATAAAACTAGAAAAAAGTCTTTTAGAAAATACTTTTAGGAAAAAGTAAGAAAAATTAAGAAAAACCCTTTTTAGACAACTCTAGGTCTTTAAAATGAGCGAAATGAGCTCAGGAGTCACAGTTGAAAAAGGGAAGGCAAAGACTCGCGCCTAAGGCACCCTTTTAACCTAGCCGAAACTAGTTGTAATGTTTAGTCAAAATTTTTCTAATATAACTCTAAAATTTATCACATTTGGATGTACTATATGAACGCAAACCTAGACCTAGCATGGATATCAAATGAGGCGAAATGTCCTTTCAAAGTTAAATTGAAATTATCAGATCAATTGCGAAACCCAAAAAGAAACATCGAAGGGGTCACAAGTAATGCAAAATGAGACTCAAAAAATAAAAATAAAATAATAAAAATAGAGAGAGAGAGAGTGTGTGTGTGTATAGGTGACCAAGGAAGGGGATGCAGAACAATGGGTACGGGGAACAAAAACTCATGACAAAATATTCCTTCTTACAGAGGGATAAATAGCATGCTAAAGCTACTAAAACAATATTCGTCATTCCCATGTTCAATGGGTAACTCTTCCTAACCTAGGCAAGCAAATGACCTATTTATCCTAAAAATTCTATATGATATGCAACTGTAAATGTCATGCAATATACATATACAAAAAAAAAGATAAATATATGAAAATATCATGCAAATGGAGAAAGGCCCTAAAAATAAAGAATAATGTGTGAAAGTGGAATGGAATGCATACAAGAGATATGATTAATGCAAAAGAGAGCCTAAGGATTTAGCGTTGGACTAGCCCATATCTACAAAACTTCACTAGCATTGGACCAGCGAAGAAATGAGAATGAACCACAACTACCATTGAACTAGTATGGCGATGATACACATATATCACAATAAAGCAAATGAGAAACATAAAGGAAAAACAATAAGCACATAAGACTGTCACACCCCATTTTTTTCGAAAGACGAAAAAAGGAAATTAATGTTTATTGGAAAAGAGTGTAGGTTTTTGTAAAATGATTTTTTAGAAAATGCTTTATAAAAGATAGTTCGAAAAAAATGTGATTTTAAAAATGCTTTATTTTGAAAACAAAAGAAAAGGGCCTAAAATGGGACTTTGAAAATGCGGCGATTTTTAGCCCGAATATAGAGTCTAAAAAGGGTTTTTAGTATAAAGGGAGTCGCCACTTGGTATTGAGTTTTGGTGTACCAAGTCACCAGAAAATATTTTATAAAAGGTAAGAAAATCGAGAATGATTTATTTAGAAAATGATTTTTTGAGAAAATATAAGAAAAACAAGAAAACCCTTTTTAAGACAACTCCAGGTCTTTGAAAACAAGAGAAAAAGGTTCGGGAGTCACAGTTGAAGAAAGGGAAGGCAAAGGCTCACGCCTAAGGCACCCTTTCAACCTAGCCGAAACTAGTTGCGAGGTTTAGTCTAAATTTTCCTAATATAACGCTAAGATTTTATCACATTTGGGTGCAACTATATGAATGCAAATCTAGTCCTAAAAAAAGGTATCGTTAAGGGACAAAATATTCCATTAAGGTTTGGTTGGGATTATCGCATTAATTGCGAAACCTGAGTCTAGACCTTGATGGAGTCACGAGTATAGATGCAAAATGAAATACAAAAGAAAAGGAAAATAGTAGTATAGATAGTAAGTGAACAAAGAAAGTGGGGATGCAACATAATGGGTATGGGGACATATAGACTCGTGACTAGCTATTCTTACTCACGGAGGGGGGAACGGCATGTACGCCACTGCTTCCCACGTGAGTAGATGACTATTTCTAGTCGAAGCACACAAATGACCTAAGATTTTATGTGTAGTGGAATCTAAATGTTATGCACTAAACATATGTTTAAAATTGATAATAAGTGATAATAATACATAAAAAACCATACAAAAATGAAAAAAAGCCTAAAAAAGAGAAAATGTGTGTGAAATGAGATGAGATACACACAAAAAGTGATTCTAATACTAAAATGACCTAAAGGTCTAGCATTGGACTAGCCTATTTTCTAGAAATTCTCCGCTAGCGTTGGACTAGCAATGAAAACCGAAATTAATCACGACTAGCGTTGGACTAGTGTAGTGACGATACACATATATTATGATAAGTAAATAAATAAAACATAGATTAAAGCAATAATCATATAAAAGCAGATAATAGCACATAGGAGCACATAGCACATGAGCATAATATTCTAGATGCAAAGTCCTAGAGAAAATGAATAAAACACATAAGCACATAACACAAATAGCACACAAGAGCATTAACTATTACACCAGAGAAAAACCTAATTACAATCTAAAATGGAAAAAGATAATCAAAATAGCCTATCTAACCTATCTATTACATTTTCTATCTAAAATACAAAAGCTTTTGTTAACTAGATGAAAATATAAACTATCTATTACATTAACTATCTAAGTACAAAATTTTTGTTAAATAGAATATTACCTATCTATTACATTCCTTTGAATAATTAAAATTAAATTCAAATAAATAACATAAAATAAATAAATGCTCATATATAAATAAAATAATAAACACTTAAAAAATAGATAAAGAAAAACACATAAAAAAACATAGGAGCACATAGGAGCACATAAAGAGAAATTAAAAGGATAACAAAGCTACCTCCCATCCAAAGACTTGGTATCAATACTAACAAAACGAATAAACACGTCAAGGTGCCAATATTTTGGATAAACAAAATCATAAAGTAAATAATGCAATATTAACCACTATAATCAAGGGATAAAAAGTGACAGCCCCACCTTACCCAGAGGCGCACCAAAGGGCTTAGCGGACTGCCTGCCTAGCTCTCGCCAGGACTCACTCAAGCACGCACTCAGCACATTCACGTACAGTTAACCCAAAATGGAATACATTCACATAGTTCAACTTAAGATACAAAAGTCACTAAAATGTACAGGCCATGTACTACAAGTTTACATGTCCAAAATATACATATTATTTACAATGGTAACCAAACAACTCGGTTGACCAAAATACAAAACAAAAGTCTACTATAACTAAATTCGCCATTCCCAGCTTTAAGAGTGAGAAATACCTGAGTAAAGAAAACAAATGAAGGAATGAGCTATAATAGCCCAGTGAGTGCCCAAATCATGCAGGCAGGCCAAAAATCTATTATTTCAGAAAAATAAAATAATTTAACAAGATATTTAATCAGCACATGAACAAATAATTAAACAATTAGTCAATGGCGGATATAGGGTTCAACCACGGGAGCAAGCTCGACCAGCAGGAGAAACGAGTACCGATTATATAAACAAGGCATTGGGACCGAGATAATAGCTCAGGTCCGTGCCAAGGTCATACCGGTATTATCAAGCAAGACCCTAACCACCACACACCTTATAACCTCCTAACATGCTACCACATCCAGGGAGTAACCTCGACCTTGGAGGGCCAACACGCAAGAAAGTTCAACCCGGAGTTGGCCTCTTAGAGGATTAACAACTCATGAGGGAATGAACATCACGCCCTAAAACACCCAGCACCTTATATCCTCCCACGCCCGTTCAAGTTGACTATCCGTGAAGTAATGGTGAAGTTAGTCACGGAAGTCTCAAACACAAGTAACACATTTAATCATGAAAACAAGTAACACATTGTGGAATAGATGCGATAAAGTACACATCTTTCCTCAAGTAGCACATTTTATCGCATAATATTTGCAATCATAGCATAATATTTACAAATGAAATATCACGTTACATGCATCATGCACACATAAAGACACTCACCTGAAATGCCTACGAGAATATTTCGTAAAAAGGTCGGGTCTCACTTTCGGGTCCTGAAATAAAAAAAATAATCTAATGAAAACTAGATTTAAACCCTAATTAACTTAGTAAGAAAAATCAAGAAATATCCCCTTTTCTAAGGTTTTTGTTTTAGGGTTTAGGGTTTAGGGTTTCCATTCTAGGGTTTTCATTTTAGGGTTTTTATTTTAGGGTTTTCTAACAAAATTTTGGCATTATTTCCCCTTAAATTCGGCCCTTCCAACTTGGTTTTCCATCAAGATTTCAACCATCAAATCCATAATTCCACAAGTTCTACAACTTCCAAGTTCAATCCAAGTTCAAATTCCATCAAAGTTCCACTAAAATTCAAGAATTCACTTCCAAGAATCTTCAACCAAACCATATACCCCATGAAATTTTTCAAGGTTTAAATACCAATTACTACTCAATCTAACCAAGAAAACACTATCTCTAACAAGTAAGACTTCAATTCAAGCATAAATCTTCAAGTTAAAATCATAAGAAGTCAAGATTAAACTAGTACAAAAAAACCAATTAAACTTGAAATTAATGGTTAAAGCTTGTAGTACATACCTACAACAAGCCTAGAACTTTGCTTAGAAGGAAGGTAAGCTCACTTTCTATGGTGAAATTTGCTCAAAGTTGGAAGAAAAAGCTCCAAGAAGTTGAAAGAAATATGAGAGGAAAAGAGAGAGAGCAAGGCCGGCCAAGGAAAATGAAAAGGAGAAGGAAATAGTCTAGGAAAATAGAGAAGAAATAATGGAAAAGTTGGGAGAAAGATTAACCAATAAAAATATTACAAGAAGCAAGTTAGGCTTTAGGCTTTGTAGGCATTAGTGGTAAACTTGTTTTAATTTAATTGGTGACACAAGAAAGATCTCTTCCACCTAGTAATTAATAATATTATGACATAAATATTAAAGCAAAAAGAGAAGAAATAAAGAGAAGGGAAAATCCGGCCATGAGGGAGAGAAAAGAGAGAAAAATTCGAGCCAAGGGAAAAAAAGAAAAGAAAGAAGAATTTTCGGCCAAGGAAGAAGAAAAGAGAGAAAGAAAAATTCTGCCAAGAAGAGAAAATAAAGCAAGTGAATAAGTGAAATTTTTGAGAAAAATGAGCTAAAGTTTAAGTAGTAAAAAAAAAACTAGAAAATAGTAATATAAACTAGTTAAAATGAAACACTATGAAAAACTAATGATCTAATGAATTTAATCCAAGTTTAATTCTTAGGTTTTCTACTCAATGAGGAAAGAAACTTAGTTAATTAACCTAATTAACTTAAGAAATCCTCCAACTAATAAATCAAGAGTTAATGCTAGATTTCAAATGAAAGAATTTTTCTTTTAAGTACGTTTTAGGGTTTTTTTTTTCCTACCATTATCATTATTATTTTGAGCTACTTATAAACATACATGAATAAAATAGTTTCATATGAATTTCTAGGGTGTCACATAAAATCCAAGGGAATTATAATAACAACAACAAATAAAAGTTAACAGCACTAACTAAGCATTTAAAAATATATGTTTAATTTAAATAAAGAAAATACAATAATATGTAATTAAACTTTTAACACAATGCATAAAAACACCAAAATAATATAAAGAGGTATAAAGAAACTAATATGATCATTAATTAAATAAATAAAAATTAAAATTGGGTTATTGATTAAAGCTTAGAAACACAAAGGGCGTAATTGAAAGTATTAAGACCTTAATTAGATAAAAAAAGAAAAGTTCTAAATCAAAAATAAGATTTTTCTAAAATTTTAGGTTAAAACACAAATATCCCAAAATTAAGGAAAAAATATAATTTAAGAAAAAGTTTAGGAATTAAAATGTCAATTTTAACAAGTCTAAAGTTAAAATATAAGTTCTAACAATATTCTGTGGTAAACAGTGAAAAGTCTAGCAAATTGGGGGACAAAAACATGAATTTCAACAAGTCTAGAGTAAAAAATGTATTTTCCAGCAATGTTCTAGGAACAAAAATGCAATGTACAGCAAGTTTAAAGGATGAAAAATAAATTTCAGTAAATATGTGGGTAGGCGTGTAATTAGGTCTAAAAATATAGCAAATAATCCAATTATATCACACACAAATAATCAAGTTATAAAACCTAATTACCCCATATACTGCAAGTGCACAGATCGTATTGAGTATAAGGCAACAGGGTCGATCCCACAGGGAAAAGGTTATTGAAGTACTAAGGTTTTATTGCTCACTTTATTATCTAAACAACCAATTAACAATGTAAAGAACAAAGTATAAAATAAACAACTAAACTAACAACTCCATAGAATAACAATATTGGAGAAAACTCGCAATCTTAAGACACTAGGGCATAGAGTTAACTAATGAGCAAACATATAAATGAAAAGATCAACTCATGCTATTGGTTCTTGTCTTGGTTAGGGTCCAATCCCAATTATACTTAACCTTCACTCTCGTGACAAGTTAACGATTACCTCCCTACTAGTTCTTTCCTACTCTCGTGGTAAAGATACTAGTATTGGTTCATTAATCACATGAATTGCCTAATTGACCCACCTAGGAGCACCACTACTCTCGTGTGACATGCAACCTAGACTTCAGCTATTCTTTTTCCATTATCATTACCAACTCTCATTGCATAATAACAACTATCAATTCATAGTTGGTGATCAAGCAACTACAAATCCATGCAAACCGAAATAGAGAACAAACAAGCACAAGATAACATGAATAATCATAATCAAGTCATATGCATGAAGCGACTAGTTTCCTCTAACCCTAGATTAACAATTTAGCACGTACCCATGGTGGATTTCACATAAAAGATCAAAACTTTAATAAACAAATCAACAATAATCAAGTAAGAGATAAAAATAGAACAAGGAAAACTTATTGATTGATGAACAAGTTCAAATCTTCTATTCTTCCTCCAATCTTGATATGTACAAGAGAATCCTCCAAATAGCACTATTCTATAGAGAGATTTACTAATCTAAAGGGGTGGCTCTCTCAAAGAGAGAAAATCTCTCTAAGAGAGACCCTTGCTATTCTATGCTATTCTACGCTTCTCTCTTGTGTTTCTAGCACTCTCAAACCCTCCAAAGATGTATTCTCACCATCCACAAGGAGTATATATTGCCCCCTTGAAAGATAGCCCCAAAGTGCCTCAAAATCGTACGTCTGCGCCCCGACCCCGCGCCTGGAACCCGCGGCGCGAATACAGCCGCGGCTTCAATTAATAACTTTCTGACCGTACCCGCGGCGCGGATTCAGCCGCGTGTTCGGTCAGAAAGTTGGCCAAAATAGCTTTTAGTCTGAACATGAAAGTTATAGCTCTTTGAGTTAGCTTTCCAAGAGCACAAAAATCAGGTCATTTGGAGTTGTGTACACAAAGATATGGCTAAAATATCGAGACATGGTCGGAAGAGCATCGCTGCACAAGAATACTTCAGTAATGTGGCAATTTGACATTGTAAACGTGAGAATCAGACTTTGAGGTCTTCATAAGAATTGTAGATAATTCTCTTAGCTTTAAATTACTTCAAGAATAATCTCAATTCACTCTCTCTAGCTCCAGTTGTGACCAAACTACCAAAACATGTCGGTGCAGTGAAATCCTTTCATCACCAATTCTTCTTCTATCATTGCTTCATCATGCCACATCTATGGTCCTCTTCTCTTGCCACTTCTCATCAACTTCAAATCACATTTAATATCATCCCAATATGCTTCATTTGATCCAAAGTGATGATCGTTATAGCTAAAACCTACAAAATACAAAGAATTGCATATTAAACCACACATTTGCACATTTTAGCTACAAAATTAAGATTGGAAGAAATAGACATGAAAGTGACTATTGTTCATTATTTAAACCCTAAAAACTAGCATAAAATACTAATGTAGACACACTAAGAAATATGCAAACTAGACGCTTATCAATGTGGAGTCAAAAACAAAAATTACAGCAAGTTATGAGCAAAAATATAATTTCCAGCAATATTGTAAGGTAATAATATAATTCCAGCAAAGCATAATGGCAAAAATAAAATTTCAGCAAGGTTAGGGACAAGAATGCAATTTTCAGCAACACTAGGGACCAAATTACAAATTTTCAGCAACTTTCAAGGGTTAAAATACAATTCCAGCAATATTCTAGGGCCAAAATACAATTCCAGCAATGCATGGGGAGTAAAATGTAATTTCAGCAAGACTTAAAGGACAAATTCACAATTTCACAATTTCACAATTTCAACAAATTCGGTCTCTAATTCTCTCCTCGGTCTCGTTCCCTCTCTCGTTCTCTCTTTCTCCTCGGTCCCCTCTTCGGTCTCTAGCTCTCTTCGGTCTCTAGTTCTTTTCGGTCTCTAGTTCTTTTCGGTCTCTCTCTTCTGTCTTGTTCCCTCTCTCGTTCTCTCTTTCTCCTCAGTCCCCTCTTCGGTCTCTAGCTCTCTTCGGTCTCTAGTTTTCTTCAGTCTCTCTCTTCGGTCTCTAGCTCTCTCCTCGGTCTCTCTCTCTTCTCTCTCTTTCTTTCTTTTCTTTCTTTCTTTCTTCTTTCTTTCTTTTCTACTTTTCCAGATTCCCTTTTCTTTTTTCTTCTCTCCTTTTCTCTTCCTTTTCTTTCTCTCTTCGCAGGCTCTCTCTCTTTCTCGCCTCGCCGGATCTTTCTTTCCAGTTTCCTATCCGACTCTCTCTCTCTCTCTCTCTCTCTCTTTTTCTTCCCCGATTCTCTCTCTCTCTCTCTCTCTCAATTCTTCTTCAAAAATCAATTTCCCCAAATCTATTCCATTAATTTCCAAATTCTAAATTACCCATTATAAACTAATCAACTGATACTTCCTAATTAAGAGGGGATAAGGGAGAGATATCATGAATTTTCCTCACCTGGTTTTCGAGATAGAGGCTGATGAAGTGGTGGAACCTGGTCGTGAATTTGGTCGTAGATGGCAATTCCTGGCGAAGCTTGGCCTCAGCGGTGATGGTGGTTGGCCTTTGGTGGTGGTGGAATGTCTCTATTGCTACTGCTGGTCCGCGCGTGGGTGGTAGGATTGATTGGACTGTTTTCTGATTGAAATTGGTGGAGGCTGCTGCTAGGAAATTAATTCTAATTTGGATGGGAAGATTATGGTGACGGATGATGTGGACTGGGCAGTGGTGGCGGGTGGAGTTCAAAGGGCTGTGGGTGGTTGTGTATATGAATTTTGATGCATGATGTGTGTGTGTGCTTGCTACTATGTGTCCGTGTGTGCTTGAAATTGGCGTGATGTGTGTGTGCTTGCGACTGTGGGTATGTGCTTGTGTGTACAGGTGACATGTGTGTGTGCCTGTGTTGTTTTTTTGGTGAAGTGCAGGTGAAATGTGTGTGTGCCTGTGTTGTTTTTTTTTTTTTTTTGTGAAGTGTAGGTGTATGAATGGTGTGCAACCGAGTGTGTGTATGTGTGCTGTGAGAGAGTGAATTGGATGCCGAGAGAATTGAGGGGTGAATGGAGTCGGTGTTGTGCGTGTTTGTGTGCATGAGTGAACTGGTGTGTGCTTGTGTGTGTAGGTGAAGAGGAAATGTGGCCTGTGTGCAGGGGAAGGGGACCGAGAGGGAAAAGGGGAGAGGTGTGTGCAGGTTGAGTGAAGTGTCTGAAGTGTGGTGTGTGTGTTGTGAACTGATGAATGTGAGCTTGAGTGTTGAGGGAAGAAAAATCCAATCCAATCCCTACAAATCTGGTAAGTGGTGAGAGAAAATGATGTGATTAGTGGGGGGAGTTGGTTTTGATGATGGGAGAAAGCATGGCTGCTATCAGCCATGACAGAAAGCAAACAGCAGCAACCAACATTGCTACTATTTGACTCCTTTTCCCTTTTTTTTCTTTTTTTTTAACTTTTTCTAAGCAAAAATAAAGTAAAAATGAAATTCACTTGGATTCCTAAAAAAAAACAAAAACCACTAAAATTCAGCATTAAAGGAAGAAATAAAATTTACTACAAATTTCGAATTTGCTGGAATAATGAAAACGAGCCATTAATAGACAAAAAGTTAAAATTTTGAAAGAAATACCAAACATTCTTAAAAAATTATAAAATTTTTACAGAAAATTAATGAATATACAAAATGCATACATAAGATTTTTCACTTGAAAATTCTCGTAAAAAGAGTGCATTGGAAAACGTGTCATTGAGTTTAAAAATATTAAAATTTTTAAATAAATAATAAATGACTCTAAAAAATTATTAAAATTATAAATAATGATAAAAATAGTAAAATTATGTATTTAGGAAATAAAATAAAATAAAATAATATTTACGTGGTAAAATTACCATTTTGTCCCTGATGTGACTAATTAGTCATAATATGCACAAAATTGTAATCGACCCCCAAAAATAAAGAAAGAAAATCTCAAAATGAAGTAAAATACATTTTTATATAAAGGGTGTGTCAAAATTTGGTGTCTACAAAGACTAGATAAGAGCATATAGGAGCACACAACACATAAGCATAATATTTAAATGCAAAAATCCTGAGGAAAGCAAGTAAAACATGTGAGCAGATAAGCACATAGCACATAAATAAAACACATAGCATGCAAGCCCTATCTATTACATTGAGGAAACCTAACTACAATCTAGCTAAGAAAAATAAGAAAAATAACCTATCTATTACATTTGCATATCTAAACATAAATTTTATTAAATAAAAATATCACCTATCTATTACATTATTCCAAATAATTAACATTGAACAAATAACATAACATAAATAAATGCTCACACATAAATAAAAATAATAAACACATAATAAAATACATAAAAAAAAAACATTGTAAAAACACATAAGAACACATAAGAGCACATAAAAAAAATTAAAAGGATAATAGAGGTACCTCCCATTTGAAGACTTGGAATAAATTGCTAAAAAATGAACAAACATGTCAAAGATACCACTATTTAAATAAACAAAGCAATAAAAGTAGATCCCAACAAATTGTGAGGTAAAAAATGTAAATGGAGCAATATTCTAGGGAGAAAATGCAAATTCCAAAAAGATAAGAGACAAAAACACAAATTCTAGCAAGCCTAGGGATTAAAAATGCAAACAACAGCAAGCCTAGGGGTAAACATGTAAATTCTAGCAACATTCAAGGAAAAAATGTAATTTCAGCAAGCTTAAGGGAGGAAAATTGCAATTTTGGGCAACATTTGAGGGTAAAAATGTAATTTCAAGCAACATTTGAGGGTAGAAATGTAATTTCAGCAAGCTCAAGGGGACAAAAATACAATTTTCCAGCAACATTTGGGGGTAAAAATGTAATTTCAAAAAGATTGGGGGACTTAAATGAAGAGAAACTAAGCTTTTAGGGGTCAATCTATAAATATTAAGGACCTAAGTGCAATAATCAACAATAACCAGAGCAAACTAATAAGCTAATCAAAATCCTGAGGGCTAAAACATAAATATTAATTCTAATAATAAAATGATTAAAAAAATAGAACAATTCAAAACGACGTAGTTTTGAGTGTGTTTATGCCAAAACTACATCGTTTCAACAACTTTTTTTGTAATCATATTAAAACCCCAAAAATCCTAAAATCTACCCAAAATAAACTCCCCCCCATCGTCTTCAACCTCCAGACCCATCTCTCACTCTTTCTTGCTCTCTATTCTCTCCCTTTTCTCTTTTTCTATTTTTCTTTCTTTTCTCTATTTCTCTCTTTCTTAGCCGTTTCTCTCCTTCTCTATTTTTCTTTCTTTTCTCTATTTCTCTCTTTCACAGCCCCTTCTCTCCTCTGGCTCTCTCTCTGTTCTTCTTTTTTTATTCTTTCTGGTTTTCTCTCTTTCTTTCTCTTTTCTTTAAAATCTTTAAACCCCTTAGTAGGCAAATCCATAGCAAATCAAACATTTATATACCTATTTCAGTTTTATTGGAGACTGATTAAAAGAAACTGAATGAAAAGGCCACGAAACATTACCTGTTTGGTTGGGAAATTGGCAGCACCTGATAGGTGTAAGTGGGCTAATTTGGCCAAGTGATGCGGCTCAATTGTTTGATAGCTGCTACTGTTGGTTTGTTGTCCTTGTTGCAACAATGGTGGAGAAACTATGGTGAAGGCAGCTTATGGTGGTTGATGGGTCACTTGAAGTAACTGTTGGAGGTTGTGGAGGGTATGCGTTGACAGGGGAAATGGATACGGTGGAAATGGGTGGTGGTCTTGGTTATTTGTCACTGGCTTGGGATGATGGCTGACTTTGGGTGGTGGTTGAGGCGGTGATGGTGGCAACAATAGGCTGATTATGGTGGTGTTGGAGTGCTTGTGGCATGAAGATTATGGTGTATGATGTGTGAGTGCTTGCTACTGCGTGATGTGCGTGTGCGCGCGCATTTGAAACTGGTGTTGTGTGTGTGTGTGTGTGTGTTATGTGTAAATGTGTGCAAATAAGTGTGTGCGCTGTGTGTGAAATCTGTGTGAGAAAATTCTATGGGAGTGAGCTGCTGTGTGCGGTGGGTGAGTTTGTGCTGGTGAAGTGAGGATATGTTGTGTGTTTGTGATGCTGGTAGAGTGAAAATGTGCAAGTGTGTTTGTGAATTGTGAGTTGTGTGGTTGTACCGAGAGAGAAAGGGAAATGGAGAGTATGAAGTGTGCTGGTGATTTTTCTGGTGGAGTGAGGCAAGGCTGAGAGAGTGAGAGTTGTGTGTGTAATTAGAGAGCCATGAGTGAGAGGAATGGAAGAGTTGTAGTGTCTAAAGTGCAGTGAGGGATTTGAGAGAAAAAATCCAGTGGTGAGATATGGTGATGGTGATAAATTCAGAAAGGAAATTAAGTAAAATCACTTAAAATCTGCTGAAAGGATTGCAAATGCGGATGGTGTTTGATAGATTGATGGATGTATGTTGGCCCCTAGTTGCAACCTAAGAGGGGATGAATTAGATTGTTCAATAATTAGTACAATTATGCTCAAATTATAACCCAATTCAATTAGACAATTTTTGCCTAAGTGACTCGTACTTAGCAATAATGATAAAATAAATAATATCACAAATAATCAATATAAAAAAAAATAAAGTAAAAGAGAGAAAGAGACAAAACCGATTTATAATGGTTCAGTATCAAGTTTAACACCTACGTCCACTCCCAAGTTCCTCAACTTGGAATTTGAATCCACTATGTGCTTCTTCACAAGTTGGTGAAGCAAACTAACATATCCAATGTAAGGATCACTCTTTGCCAACCCTAAAACGCTCTAGTTGAGTCAAAGAGTTTTACAATTCACTCAATCAACCCTCACAAAGCTATACTTGAATGCTATCACTCACACTTTGAAGAACACACTATAAGCCAACCAATTACCTTACAAACTATTACAATAGCACAAAGGAGAGAGTATTTTACACTAAAATCACTCTTCAAAGCTTGTAATAAATGTAGGTAAAGGTTCTGCATCAATTCTATACAAATTGGTATTTATAGAGGTGAGAAATGAAGTTAAAATATGCTCCAACGGTCAAATTGAAATTGCTAAAAAAGTAGCTGTTATAAGCGATAGGACGGCCGAACAAGCAGTCCGAAAGGGCGTCTGAATTCATTAGGACAGCCAATCGGGTGGCCGAAAGGGTGTTTGAACCTTTATGGATATTTTTTTGTCAAGTGCTTTAGGACGGCCAAAAAGATATCTGAAAGGGCGTTAGGATGGCCGATCAAGTGCGTTAAGACAGCCGAAAGGGTGGCCAATCCTCACTTCAATTGTGCAATTTTTCAAAAGTGATTTGCTCATCTTTTGTGCATTGTTTGATGCATTTGGGTCCTAGTTAATGCTGCAAAAACATTGCTAAACATCTTAGAAAACTAGTTAATAATATATTGATTTGTTATCATCAAAACTAGGATTATAGTGTAGGTGGAGTTGGTGGTGTAGGGTGGCTGGAAATATGGACATGGGGTTGTTTTGATGGCTATAGCAACCATGCTGATATAGTTGTAGCCTGCTTCTTTTTTTTATTGAAATTTGTAAGAAAAATAAAGAAAATGAAATGAAATAAAATAAAAATCACTTCGACTCCTTAAAATTATAAAAAAATGCTAAAATTCAGCATTACAAGAAAAATGAAAATTCAATGTAAAAATTAAAAGCTAATGTAACATTGGGAAACGTACCATTAATATACAAAAGGACAAAATTTTCAAAATAAATACCAACAAATCTCTAAAAATCACAAATTTTTCATATAAAATCTATAAATATGTAAAATGCACACATAAAATTTTTCACATGGAAAATTCTTAAATAAAAAGTGCATTGGAAAACGTGACATATATGACAAAAATTATGAAAATTACAAAAATTACTAAATGACATTTAAAAATCACAAAAATTTTACACAAAATATCACACAGAGCACATATACTTAAATTTTCACTCAAAAATTTTAACATTAACATATTCTCGGGAAACGTGACTTTAATAAACAAAAGACAAAAATTAAATAAATAACAACCAACCTCTACAAGTCATGAAATTTTTACAGAAAATTTATAAGTATTCAAAATTCACAAATAAAAATTTTCACACAAAAATTCTAATAAAAAGGATGCATTGGAAAACGCATAATTAACTTTAAAATATCAAAATTTTAAATAATTACTAAATGACTCTGAAAAATCATTAAAATTAAAAAAATATAAGAAACATAAAAAATATCAATTTAGAAATTAAAATAAAATAAAAGGTATCTTCATGCTAAAATTATCATTTTGCCCCTAATACGACTAATTAGTCATAATTTACGCAAAAATTGCAATTGACTCCCCAAAAAAAAAAAGTACCCCTAAATGAAGTGAAAAGCATATTTTTTTAATGAAGGGTATATCAAAATTTGGTGTCCACATAAAGTATAATTTATGTAATATATGGTCTTTCGTATCTATTGTCATTTTAGCCCTTGCGAGGTAGTTTATATTGAGTTAAGCGCAATCTTTTTCTTAGGTTTTAAAGGTATTAATGATTGTGAGTTTGTTTGTTATATCACTACACAAACTTCAATATTAGTTCTACCCTTAATAATTGCAGATTTATTATGGTTGAAAATTTTGGATTAGTTTTCTATCTTTATTTTAGGTGTATGTTTTTATTACTTCCATTGTATTGTGAAGAAAATTGTGCAAAATATATGATTTTAGAGAATTTTAGCATATGACAAATGGTAAAGGTAAAAATTTCTGCAAATTTTAGCAATGCATTTATTGTTCATTGTGGAAATTTTACTCTTTTTCAAGTCAATTCTTGAAAATTTGATTGAAATTATCCTTATCTTTTGTTTTAATATTCTATTTCGTTCTTTGTTAGTACTCTATAAGAGTTCTATACTTGATAGTTGTGGATTTATTTGGGTTGAATTTTTTGGGTTAGCTATCCGACTTATTTAATATCTATATGTTTTTTGTCACTTCCACTATGCTGTAACTAAATCTGAGTAAAATATATAAATCTAGAGAAGATTTTGGTATGTGAGAAAATGGTAAGAGTTTAAATTATTACCAAATTAGCATTGAATTTTGGTAAAATTCAGTTTGTTTCAAGTCAATTCCAAAAAACTAGATTGAAATTAACCTTATATTTCATTTCAACCTTTTATTTCTTTCTCATCTTTATTTCTTAATTTCCAAAATAGTTAGAACCAGTTGATGAAAATATGTAAAGGCTATTATTAGGCATGTCTTACATGTCAATTTTTGCATTACATTCATATAATTACTAGCACTTATTTAGAAATAGTACTTCAAATAATGTCAGAATTATGTGAATTTTATTGGGCTGCTCCATTGGTTGTGTTAATATAAAGGCAAAGATCACAAGTGCAAATAGAGATAGATAGAAATAGGTTCCTATGTCAATGGTCTGGCAGCACCTAACTAAGCCTATGATTTACAATGATTCATGTTTTGCACTTGTATTGCACATCCTTAAATACCAGATATTGGATCTTCTAGAATACATTTTGTATATTTTTGGATTAATTTCTCTTTCAATACCAAACTTGAATGCTAGAAAATGAAATTATAATTATTATTAAAGGAAGCATAATTCTAAAAATGGATTAGTTTCCTTTTCATTTGATTAGAAATGGTAAATTTAGAGAGACTAGTTGTGATTTTATGTTCATGTTGGTTGTCAATGCAATTACTAAACTAGTTGTATTAATTTTTTGTATGGATTATGAATCTATTTTGTGGTTCATGTTGGTTGTCAATGCAATTACTAAATTAGTTGTATTAATTTTTTGTATGTATTATGAATCTATTTTTGTGATTTTTCTCTTAATTTTCTTTACTTATCCTAAATCCTCTCATTCCCCTTTGTTGTCTATGCCATTTTTTTTCCAATATTTTCTTCTTCTCATATCTCACTTTTAGAATATCAAACATTCCTAAACTTTTGTAGATCATTAAGTTTCTTTGTCAGTCACCCAGTAATCATGGATGGAAAGCAAACCTTTCTGTAAAAGTCATTACTACAGAATATCTAATAATGATAAGTCTTCTCTCCCAACTATTTGAATATTATATACTTTTACTTTTTTAAGCACATCCAATAATTATGAAGACATTGATTCACTTTTCAGAGAATACTTCTGTATAGGAGTTGAAAGTCTTCTCTAATGAAAGGACTAAAAAAGTGTATTTATAATGTTTAAGTTATTTACTTGTCAAACTGATACTTATGTAGAAGAATATGATGTTATGATTTTCTTATTTGGGATTTTCCTTCAAGTTTATAGAACAGTCATTTTTTATATATACATTTTGAATGAAAAATGATAAAGAATTCTATGATACTTTACCCCAGATTATTTATAGGGATATCACAATTTATAAATGTTGTGGTGGGTTGATGAAATTCAGAAATCATGAAACTCTAGCTAGTGGCATTATATTGATGCCACTTTAACAGTCAAACAATTCAATGGCACAGACTAAAAGTGAGAGGATAAGATGAAATAGAATTGATGCAGCGAAGTAAAAGATCTAAAAGAACAATTGATGAACCTAATCTCCTATTTGTATTGGCTTTTCTTTTTCTTCCTTGGAAAAATAAGATGGGCAAAACAATATAGGCTATAAAGTTTGTTAAATTTATTCAAGAATATCTACATTAAAGAACATATATAGTATGCTTTATAAATGGATGGGATTGTATTAATTTTTAAAAATTAACTATCAAAACATAAGTAGCCAACTCTTACATGTCCTTGAGTTTTATCATAACTAGTTTTTTACCTGTGTAAAACCAGGAAAAAATTTTACATAGCAAATAAATAAAGTAGGCACATCAAATAAATAAAAGAGGAGAACATTTTATACAATTCAAAATTTACTTTAAATTTTATATGCAATTTAAAATATTATAATTTGTGAATTGAATTTTAATTTATAAAAATTAAATATATAGAGAAAACACACATTTGAAATTATTGTCTCATGCAATGCATGTGCCATTACTTTCAATTGAAAAACAGATAGATATTAGACCTCTTCTAAGATAGAGAAGGAAAACATATTGGACTTGAATTTAAAATTAAATCAAAACACATTTTTTGAGCAATTATTTCAAGTGAAATCCAAGACAATTTGTAAGAGTCTCAAATTTAAAAAAATTTTCTTTGTCTTGCAATTTGTAAATATAATTTAAAGTTTTTTAAGTTAGCTCCATAGAATCATCCATCCAACTAAGTTATTGATTTCTTTTTTTTGAATTAGCTCTATAAAATTTTGTCTTATTTGTTTGATTATTTTTCTCAAGGAGAAACGACCTCTAATGCTCCACTTTGTTGCCAGATGGGGCAGTAGCCCATATACCCATTGTACAAATAGAATACTACTTTTTTTCAGCTATTTTTATTGGATGCTTAGGAGCTAGTAATTCCTTTTAATAGAATGGAACACAACAACTCCACTAAAACAATCTTTTGCGAAGTTTTAAAAGCTATCTTGCAAGCATATAGATGCATTAAAATTGACAAAATATAGATATTGACAAAGAAAATAATGCCTAAAATGTCCAAACATAATAGTCAAGTAATATCAAATTTAAATTAGAACCTAATTTGCACTTAGCCTCATCATATATCAATATTTTGAAGTTAAATTGAATTGTAGGACTTAAATTTGTCAATGCAATTTGAAGTCTTAACCAAATGAGATAAGTGATAATTGAAATGAATTATTCATAAACTATAAAAAAATTTAATTTACTTTCTTATAAAGTGCAATTTATGTTACAATTATTCTTTCATATATGTTATGGCTTTAAACCTTGTTGATGCGGTTTTTATTCAAGCAAATCAATCTTTGTCTCCAATTTCCATTTTCTACACTTGATTCCCTGCCTTTGTGTTTTTGTGTTTATGTGTTACGTAGATGCTATATAGATACTCTAAAATCAATTCTACCCTAGATAATTATGGTTCAATTTGGTTGTAAAGCTTTAGGTTGGTCGTCCAACTTATTTCATGTGCATATGTTTTCTGAATTCCACTGTGTCATGAACAAAATGTATGATTTCAAAGAATTTTGGCATATGAAAAGAAGAAATGGTGAAAAAAATATTACACATTGCAACAATGTGTTTCTCATTGATTTTTTTTTAAAATTAATTTATTTCATACTAATTCTAAAATTTGATTGCAATTATCTTTATATTGGTTTCAAAATTTTATTTCATTTTTCTTTATTTCTCAATTTCCAAAAAATATTATTATTATCACCTGATGCAAATTTTGCACAGGTATTCTCCTAGTTTGGTTTGATTTCACATTATATTTGAAGTCCAGTATGAGGCAAATGATTTACGTGTCACTTTATGTATTATATTTTTTATAAATGCTAGCACTGAATATGAAAAAAGGACTTTAAATATATCTTGCAGCTATGTGAATTTCATTGGGCTAAGTCATTGTTTGCGTTAATAAATAGGCAAAGATCATACACAGAAATAAAATAGACAAATATAGGTTCTTTTGCCACTAGCTTAGTGACACCTAACTTAGCCCATGGTTTATGGAGATCTATGTTTGGTCAATTTTATTAGAGATCCTTAAGTATTATATACTGGATCATCTAGAGCACATTCAATATGCTTTTAGCATTAATTTGTATTCGATACTATAAAAGAAAGTAAAATTTCAGTTTCTATTTTTTGCCGAAGAGAAAGTGGTAAATATATATTTACTAGTTATTATTTTATGGTCACGTAGGTTGAGGATGTAAGTACTTTATTCTTTCTGTCAACTTCAGTACACACCAGCATGGAAAAATTCTAGTTTTAGCATATAAATTTTGTTACAAATGTAAGTTTATTATCAAAGGAAAATTGATTGCAAAGAAGTTTAGCTTGTTGATGATAGAGCAGTACATGAAAATTTTTTTAATAAATAAATTAAGTAGACATTTACAATAAATAACAGTGAAGAAAATTATATAAAGCTCAAAATTAACCTGCTCTTGTTAAACTTAATTTTAAATATTGAATTTCATGACTTAAAGCCAGATTTGTAGAAATAAAAAACATAAATGGAAGATATAATAAAAATTATTTGTCAGTGCAACTTGTGTGCAATTAATTTTTTTGTAATTAAAATGATATTAATTATCCTTTAGATTGACAGTTTTTTTTCCTCTATTTCTCTACCACTTTTTGGGAGTGAGTTCTATTAAAATTTGGTGCATAATTCCTTATATACATAATTTGAACAAAATATGATAAAGAGCTCTACAAAGCACTTTCTTATACTATATCTATGGATCTTTTATGTAATGATGGATTAATGAAAATTTGAAAATCACAAAAATTCATGTAGAGAGAATGTATCTTCTCAACTTTAACAATCAAACTATTATCTAGCACTAATCAACAACAAAAGTTTAAGACTAAATGAAAATGATGCGATAAGTAAAAGAGAAAAAAGATCAATTGATGAACTTAATATTAGATACTTAATTGGTTTTCACATTTTCTTCTTAAGGAAGATATTTGCTTAAAGAACAATGATTTTAAAGTTTGTTGAATATATTAAAGAATATCTATCTTGAAGATTAGCTATGAAATGCTTAAAAAATGAATAGGAAATGTATTTAACGAAAAACTATCATAAAATGAGTAATAAATTCTTACATCTCATGAGTTATATTGTAACTAGTTGTTAACATGTCCAAATTTGGAAAACTATTTTATTTGGAAAATAAATAAAGTAGACATATCCAATTAATAAAAGATAATAAAACTTTCATTTTTACCTAATTATAATCAGCATTGACCAAAAGTGAAAGCTTAAGGCAAAACAAAAATGACACAAGGAAGTAGAAGAGAAAAAAGTACAATTCAAGTACTTAACTTTGGCAAACAACATTGATTGCCAAGATTTCTTGAGTTTATTCAAAGTTATCTATCTTCAAGATCAAATGTAGAATACAATGTACATGACTAGGAATTGTATGACTTTTCTAAAATGAGCTAACTATTTTTATTGGATGTTTGAAATCCAATAGTTTCTTGTAGTAGAATGCTGCTCAATAACTCTTCTAAAATAATCCTTTCAAAATCAATTTTTACCAACACATGGATATATTTGTAAATTGATAAATTGTAGATATTGACAAAGAAATAATGCTGAGAGTATACTAGTGCTAATTACTACCAAATCTGAATATAATATTTAGCTTCAAATAGCATCCAATATAAATAAGAAACTAACTTTTGTCATACCTCATCATATATCATCATTATGAAGGAAAAAAAAAAGAAAGAAAGAAACAGGTATCAGGATTTAAACATGTTTACAAAATTTGAACACTTGACCAAAATATGTAAGTGACAATTGTAGTTAATTATTCATAAGATGCAAAAAATTATTTGTCTTTTTTATAAAGAATAATTTATGTAATATTGTTCTTTCGCATATGTTGTCACTTTAACCCTTTCGGTGCAGTTTATATTGAGCTAAGTGTAATCTTCTTCACAAGTTTTAATAATTGTGAGTTTGTTTGATATATCACTATATATACTTCAACATTAGTGTTGCCCCTAATAATTGTAGATTTATTTTGGTTGAAATTTTTGGATTAGTTTTCTAATTTTATTTCAGGCATATAGTTTTATTACTTTAATTATATTGTGAAGAAAATTGTGGAAAACATATAATTTTAGAAAACTTTGGTATATGAGAAATGGTAAAGGTAAAATTATTGCAAATTTTAGCAATGCAGTTTGTTATTGATTGTGGAAAATTCTAGCTTTTTCAAGTTGAAAATTTGATTGAAATTATCCTTCTTTTGTTTTAACATTTTATTTTGTTTGATAATACTCAATATCAGTTCTACCCTTGATAGTTGTGGTTTTATTTGGGTTGTATTTTAGGGTATGTTATTTGGCTTATTTAACATCTATATATTTTTTGTCACTTCCATTGTGTTATAGCTAAATCTGAGCAAAATATATGAATCTATATAATTTGGCATGTGAAACAATAGTAAAAGTTTAAAATATTACCAAAGTAGTATAAAATTCCTTTTGAATATTGACAAATTTCA
The DNA here is from genome assembly GCA_024721245.1 of Mitragyna speciosa. Lineage (NCBI taxonomy): Eukaryota > Viridiplantae > Streptophyta > Magnoliopsida > Gentianales > Rubiaceae > Mitragyna > Mitragyna speciosa. The sequence continues at coordinate 22,057 of JAMWEH010000864.1, forward strand.
GTTTATTTCAAGTCAATTATAGAAAACTTGATTGAAATTATCTTTATGTTTTGTTTCAACTTTTTATTTCTTTCTTGTCTTTATTTTTGAATTTCCAAATAGTTAGTGCTAGTTTTTGAAAATATGTAAAGGCCGTTGTTAGGCATGTCACTTAGATGTCAATTTTTGCATTACATTTATTTAAGTACTAGCACTTATCTAGGGAAAGTACTTCAAATTACCAAAAGCAAAAAAAAAAAAAAAAAAAAAGTAATTCGAATGCATCTTCATAATTATGTGAAATTCGTTAGGCTAGTCTATTGCTTGTGTTAGTATTAAGGCAAAGATCACAAGTGCAAATAGGAATAGGTTCTTGTATCAATAGCCTAGCAGCACCTAACTAAGCCTATGATTCACAATGATTTATGTTTTGCAATTGTACTGCACATCCTTAAATATCAAATATTGGATCTTCTAGAATACTTTAATGTATATTTTTTATTAATTTCTCTTTCAATACAATTCTTGAATACTAGAAAATAAAATTATAATTATTAGTAAATGAAGCATAATTCTAAAAATGGATTAGTTTCTTTTTTGGTTGATTATAAATGGAAAATTTAGAGAGTGTAGTTGTGATTTTATCTTCGTGTTGGTTGTTAATGAAATTACTAAAATAGATTTATCAATTTTTAGTATGTATTATCAGTCTATCTTTGTGATTTTCTCTTACTCTTCTTTACTTATCCTAGTTCTTCTCATCCCCCTTTTTTCTGTGCCATATTTTTTTCAATCTTTTCTTCTTCTCATTTCTTACTTTTAGAATATCATACAATGCTAAACTTTTGCAAATCATTAAATTTCCTTGTCAATCACCTAATAATCATTGATGGAAGCAAATCTTTCTGTAAAAGTCAAAGGTACAGAATCTCTAAAAATGACGAGTCTTCTCCCCCAATTACTTGAATATTATTTACTTTTAGTTTTTTTAACACATCCAATAATTTTGAGGACCTGTCTAAGTTACTTTAAACACTTGTGATTCACTTTTCAAAGAACACTTTTGTAGAGGAGTTGAAAGTCTTCTCTGATTAAAAGATTAAAATAGTGTATTTACAAGAACATGACGTTATGACTTTTCTAATTTGAGATTTTCCGTCAAGTTTATGGAATAGCTATTTTTTATGTATACATTTTAAATGAAAATGATAAAGAAAATTTTGAAACTTTCTCCACACGAAAGGATATCGCAAACAATAAATGTTGTGGTGGGTTGATGAAATTCAAAAATCATGAAACTCCATCCGGTGGCATTATATTGATGCCACTTTAACAGTCAAACAATTCAATGGCACCGGCTAAAAGTGAGAGGATAAGATGAAATGGAATTGATGCAAGGAAATAAAAGAACAAAAAGGACAATCGATAAACCTTATCTCTTATACTTAATTTGTTTTCTTTTTTCTTCCTTGAAAAAATAACATGGGCAAACAATATAGATTATGAAGTTTGTTAAATTTATTCAAGAATATCTATCTTCAATAATATATGTAGAATGCTTCATAAATGGTTGGGGATTGTATCAATTTTTAAAAATTAACTATCATAATATAAGTAACAAGTTTTTACATCTCTTTGAATTTCATCATAACTTAATTTTAACCTGTGTAAAGTAGGGAAACAGTTTTTTATTAATAATAAAGTTGGCACATCTACTAAATAAAAGTAAAGAAAATCTTATACAGTTTAAAATTTACTTTGAATTTTTTATGAAATATAAAATATTAAAACTAATGAAATGAAGTTCAATGTAGAAAATTAAATATGTAGAGAAAACATACTTCGAAATTATTGTCTCGTGCAATGCATGTGCGATTATTTTCAATTGAAAAACAAATAGATATTAGACCTCTTCTAACATAGAGGAAGAAAATATACTGAACTTGAATTTAAAATTAACTCAAAACACATCTTTTGGGCAATTATTTCAAGCAAAATCCAAGACAATTTACACGTGTTTCTAATTTGAAAAAATTTTCTTTATCTTTCAATTTGTAAATATAATTTAAGTTTTTTTAATTTTGCTCCATAGTATCATCCATCCAACTAATTCATTGATTTATTTTTACAATTAGCTCTATAAAATTTTACCTTGTTTGTCTTGTTTTTCTCATGAAGAAACAACCTCTAATGCTCCACTTTATTGCCTGAGGGGGTAGTAGCTCATGTACCCACTATATGAATAGAATATTATTTAACCCTTAATTAGCCATTTTTATTGGATGATTAGGAGTTAGTAATTTCTTATAATAGAATGCTACACAACAACTCTACCGTAATAATCTTTTCAGAAGTTTTAAAATTCTATCTTGCGTGCAAATATATGCGTTATAAATTGACAAAATAGATATCAGTGAAGAAACTAATGCCCAGAATGTCCCAAGGGCATAGGTTACCTCCAAACCTAAACATAATATTCAACTTCAAGTAGTATAAAATTTAAATTAGAACTTATTTTGTACTGAGCCCCATCATTCATCAACAAGTTGAATTGAATCGTAGTATTTGAATTTGTCCATGCAATTTGAAGAACTTGACCAAATAAAATAAGTGATAATTGAAATTAATTACTCATAACCTACACTTTACTCTCTTATAAAGAGCAATTTATGCAATAATTACTCTTTCATAAATGCTTGTCGCTTTAAACATTTAGTGCAGTTTTTATTCAAGTCAATCTCATCTCAAATGTCCATTTTCCACACATTGATTCCTTATCTTTGTGTTTTTGTGTTTATATGTTATGTTGATGCTATATAAATACTCTAAAATCAATTCTACCCTTGATAATTGTAGTTCTATTTGGTTGGAAAGTTTTAGGTTGGTTTTCCAACTTAATTTCAAGTGCGTATCTCATTTGAATTCCACTGTATTATGAACAAAATATATGATTTCAAAGAATTTTGGAATATAAGAAGTGGGGTTGGTGAATAAAAATTACACATGCAGCAACGTGTTCTTATTAATTTTGTAGAAAAATTTTAGTTTGTTTTAGATTAATTCTAAATTTTGATTGAATTATCTTTATTGTTGGTTTCAAAATTTATTCCATTTTTCTTTATATCTATATTTTTTTTAAAATATTATTATCACTTGATGAAAATTTTACACTCTTATTCTCCAAGTTAGGCTTGATTTTACATAATATCTTAAGGCTTGATGTGTTTACATGTCATTTTATGTACTAAATCTATTATAAATGCCAGAATTAAGTAGGAAAAAGTACTAAATTATGGCTTGATGTTTGGTAAATTTTATTGCAGATACCTATCATGTACTGGATCAACCAAAGCATTCAATATGCTTTTCGCATCAATTTGTCTTGTAGTACAATAATAGAAAACAAAATTTCAGTTTCCATTTTTCGCTAAAGAGAAAGTGGTAAATATACATTTACTTGTCATTATTTTATGGTTATGTAGGTCGACGATGTAAGTACTGGGTTTGTTCTATTAATTTTAGTATGCATGAGCATGGAAAAATTCTAGCTTTAGCATATAAATTTTGTTACATATGTAAGTTTGTTATCCAATAAAAAATTGATTGTAAAGAAGTTTTGTTTGTTGATGATGGAGCAATACATGGAAATTTTTATTTGATAAATAAATTAGGTAGACATATCTAATAAATAAAAAAGAAAAAATTATATAAATTTTAAAAAAACTTGAACTTGTTAAACATATTTTTTAATATTGAATTATGATTTAAAGCCAGATGTGTAGGAATTAAAATGTTAATTAAAGATATAATGAAAATTATTTCTTAGTGCAACTTGTGTGCAATTAATTTTTTTAATTAAATTGATATTAATTATTTAGATTGATAAATTGTTTTTTCCCTCTATTTCTCTACCACTTTTTTGAGAGTAAGTTTTATTAAAATATGATAAAATATGCATTGTATCATAATTCCTTATATATACATTTTGAACAAAATATGATAAAAAACACTCTAAGGCTCTTTCATATATTATATATATGGATCTCATATGTAATGACGGATTAATGAAAATTTTAAAATCACAAAAATCCATGTAGAAAGATTATATCTTTGCAACTTTAATAATTAAAGTATTATCTGGCACTAACCAACAGTGAAAGCATAAGACAAAATGAAAATGATGCGATAAGTAAAAGAGAAAATAGATCAAATGATGAACTTAATATTAGATACTTAATCAGTTTTATATTTCTTCCCAAGTGAGATATTTGAGCAAACAACAATGATTTTAAAGTTTTTTGAGTTGTTCAAGAATATCTATCTTGAAGATTAAATATGGAATGCTTAAAAAATGAATAGGGAACGTATTTTTTAAAAAAAGAACTATCATAGCATGAGGAATAAACTCTTACATCTCTCTTGAGTTTTATTATAACTAGTTTTTAACATGTTGGAAGTTGGAAAACTATATTACTTGGCAATAAATAAAGTAGACATATCTTATAAATAAGAGAGAATATAACTTTCATTTTTACCTGATTTTAATCTGCATTGAGCAAAAGAGAGAGTGTAACATAAAACAAAAATGATACAAGGAAGTAAAAGAGAAAAAAAAAAAGAACATTTCTAGAACTTAATCTTGAATACTTAATGAGTTTTCCTTTTTCATCCCTAAATAATATTATTGGCAAACAACATTGATTGCTAAGATTTATTGAGTTTGAATTCAAGATTATCTATCTTTAAGATCAAACATAGAATACATTGTAAATGACCAAGAAATGTATGAATTTTCTAAAATTGACTAGCTTATTTTATTGGATAAATTATAGATATTGACAAAGAAACTAAATCTCAGGGTATATTGGTGCTAATTACTACCAAATTTTGAGCATAATATTTAGCTTCAAATAGCATACAACAAAAATAAGAAGCTAACTTTTGTTGT